>JABFFI010000416.1:0-190664 GCA_013623725.1 Fusarium robinianum | reverse complement strand
AATAGCTAAGGTAGAGTATAAAAGGAAAAGTATTTAGGGAGTATTATCTATATATTAATATGGCTTATAATAAGTGAGTTATTGCTTATGGTAAGTTATAAGTTTTAATTATAAGTTTTAAGTTGGCTTATAGTGGCTTTATATAGGAGTCCTATAAGTCCTTATATGATTAGTGTTTTATTATGGCTAATATATAACTATATGTCTGGGCTATAATATTAATAACTTATATTAATCTCTTTGCTAATATAAACCTAATATATATTAGTTTATTTCTTAAAATTAAATCTAATTATTATATTTTCCTTTTCTTAAAGGGGATATTATATATATTATAAAAATATATTATTATATATAATAGCCCTATAGATAATATAAATTTATATTAATTATAAATATAAATTAAAATATATACTTTAATATTATAAAATAAATAAAGGGAGCCTAAAAGATTAAGGTTAGCTATTATATTACCTATTAAATAATACTCTAATTTATAAGAATAATAATTAAAAAAATAAGATTATAAAAGGGAAATAAGATATAAAAATAAGAGAAGTGGGTATTTAATTTAGGTAATTTAATAAAATATAATAAGCCGTGATATATATATAAATAACTTAATAATATATATAAGCTATAATAATAAAAATTAAATAAATTATAATAATCTATAATATATATATAGATATTCTAATAGTATATATAGACTAGTTTTTATATAATTAAATAAGTTACTTTATGACTGCATATAGTAGGTCTGTGTCCCCGGCTCGAACAGTTCGAGGGCGCCAGCCTACACAATCTGGCTCGACGGTGGCGACGTCGATGAGCAGCCCAAGCCGCCGCCGTCCTAAGGATATGGTTGCGCTGGAGCTCTCCTCTCGACCCGTCCAGTACAAAGGCTTGGGACTGAACAGCAAAGACCTCCCCAATACCCTCGGCGTTCGAAATCTCTACCGGAACATCCAGCGTGCGAACATTAACCCTCGAGGCCTTTTGCCTCGAAAGTTCAAACAATTCTTCCTCGACTCGGTTGGCGATCTTGTTGAGGACTTCTCCGAAATCTTCATCGACGATCCAAAATGTGCGCCGTATTTTGCTGAGGCACAGCTTCATCAAGTCCTCGATATCACGCAAGAAGCGGTCTTGTTGGACGGTGCCGGAGCGTCGGAAGCGTCGTGGAATAGTGACATCCATAGCCAGGTCCTGAAGCTTGCACTTGCTGCCTACCGGCAACGCGTTCCTGAACACGGTATACAGTCTCGGAACATCACCACCGCTCATATCGATACCACATTGCGTCTGAGTCGTGGGGAAAGCGAATCTTTGCCGGATAAGCTTGTTGACTTTGCTCTGGTCGTGTCCATTCCCGATTCCCTCTATCGCGCAGTTCTTCGCGAAGATCCGATTGTTCAATCAGTCAACCAAACCACGTACGGACCCGTCTGCTTCAAGCCCATCGGCGTGGGCATCGAGACCAAGGTCAAGACTGGGACAGATGACCGATAACAACTCGCCCTATGGACTGCTGCTTGGTTCCAACGCCAGTCTCTCCTTTCAGGTCAGGCACGAGCGAGGCAGATCGCCCGGCAGCAATCGTTAGACCCGCAAGCGACTTCTCGGACGGTACCCGGCGAGCCTGACCAATCTGAAAACGACACAAGCCCCCAGTATCCGACGGTCGTACCCCTCCTGTCTATTCGTGGACACCATTGGTCTATCCTCTTTATGGAGGACCATCAGAGTCAAGACGGGTATGCCTATACTCTTTATGAAGGCCCGATCATTGGGGACACAAAAACACCCCTGGGCTGCTATAAGATTATCCACGCTCTGCTGAGACTTTGCGAGTGGCTCAGTGATGACTTCCAGCCGGCTATGACTCGCTTCTATGCTGCGTGTTGTCTGGCAAATGAACTTGATGTCGAAGAGTGAGCAAGAAAGCAATCTGAGCTTAAGTGCTGAAATGAAGAGGTCAAAGCCTCAGTCCCGCGACGCTCGGCTGAATGCCACGAACCGTCGCTTGGGCTGGGCCTGAATGTCGTCGACGTGGTCCCAGTCACAAATTCAGAAGAGTTTCATGTCTCTGGGCGGCAGCCGGATGTTGTCTCAGATCTACCCCCGCATGCTGTCAATTGGCATTGCTTAACACTGGAGTACATTCCAATTCACGGCCGCATGTGTCGCGCTGCCTGGAGCTCAAGCTAGAGGACCCCGAGGCTAGACCGGCATTGCCTGTCCGCCCTGCCCTGGTATCGACTATTCGTCCCTGAGGACATTTCGACCATCTTTGCCACTGCAAGGTCGAGAGAAGACCATAGCTACTGGCCGATGATAAGGAGAACGCAGATCTATAAGGATTGATCCAGGGAAGCTTCTCTGTCTGCGATGGGTTCATAAGATCACAGTGAAGGCAGAGCCAAGGAGCCAGGCTTGATGGATACATGCTTAACTGAATATTCTTTTGGGCTGAGCGAGTCGCCAAATGGCGAGTGCTTCATTCTACAACGGATGATTAGAAATATATATTAGAGTTAGATGTGCTGAGGAAGAAATGATGGAGGAATGACCCCTCGCAACAACAGACCTTTAGGCGGTCGGCAAAGGGCATCGGACCGGTGGATCGATAGGACACTCCAGATATCGTGCTTGTTCTCGTCCTATTTTTCCTGTCTTTGAATGTGCTATCACCTGAGCGTTTCGATACTTAAAGCAGACAGAAAGATTCCGAAGGTGATTTCTTTGCAAGAGAAGCCAACGGCTTTTCTAAATGACCGTCACGCTGATAGGTGCCCAGCAATATAATCAAGGCGATGCCGCTGCTCTCTTCACAGGCATACCACGCTGTTGTCAGTGGGATCTTCCTTGCCAACATTGTGAGATAATAGGGATAATTAATAATGAATCTCGTAGAGCGTGCCGTGCGCTATGGCTAGGGTTATTTGTACGTGGTTTGTGATCCATGGATTGGCTGAGCTTAATTATTGTGAGGACCATTATATCTTTCCTTAGATGCATCTTTCTGGGACATTGGGATGGTTGATGCATGCATATCATTTAACTTCACAACCAACCGCAAGCAAAGCTCTATTCACAGAGCATAACGCAACGCTCTCCGGAAGCTAGTCAATGACCAATGCCTGTCATTAGCTTCTGCTAGTTGGAGACCATCAGAACATGGCCTTTGCGTGGTGGAGTGGCTATCTACGACGGCCAGTCTAATCATTTAGAAAGGGCAGTGTTAGCACAGCGAAGGAAGAGAACACAGAATTGCTCCAGTAGACTTTTGTGGCATACTTCACGCAGGTTGAGTATTTTCTTTACAATATTCCAAGGGTATCACAGTTATAGTATTTCTATTAGATTAATCCCCATGTATAGCTTGGAAAGGTAGTTATATCGGCTGCACAGCTAGGCGGAGCTTCTGTGGCTCGTTGGATATCTACAACTAGACTAGGCTCTATTACAAAGGCCATGTTACGTGGTCTGAAAAGAAAGGTTGCGGTAACTATTCAAAAGAAGAAGAACATGCAAGGAGAGCCCTGCATTGTGACAATTTCCTCTTTTCTCGTATACCAACTCAGGGAACAACAGGTCTCCCTTCGAGAACTGGCACGATAGTGGTCGTAATAAATCCCTCCTTTAGGTATTTGAACCTCGCCTTGATTACCCAATAGGCGCCAGAGAAGAGGAGTGTAGCCCCAACTATGAGAGAAGCCCAATTCATGTTGCCAATGTTCTCGCCCGAGTCGACCGGGAGGTAGAGCGGCATACTAAAAGTGGCAGGTTAATAAGCAGAAACCTGTCTGACCCAATGTCTTCAAAGCGAAAAGGACTGTGCAATAACTTACATGTAGACAACAATGGCCAGACAGGCCCATGCAACGGAGATGTAGTTAATCAGATACCCCCAGTGTCCGAGATCGAAATTCGGGCGGTCTGGAAGAATTGACCGGCCTCGAATAAGAGTCTATCCCGACCGTTAGTATAAACACGCGAAACGACATCTTAACCATTGCTTACCACGACAACAGGGACTGCGTAAGCCACGGTGAAAGACACACCAGCTCCACTGACAATAGCGTTGAAAGCCAGATCACTGCCCAAGGAGAAAAGACCAATCACGGCTTCAACAGCCACAAGGACGAACATGAAATTGAGTGGGAGCTGCAGTTTGTGGTTAATCCTCTCAAGCCAATTCGACCAGGGAAATGCCCTGTCTTGTGCCATTCGCCAGCCAAGGCGGGAGCACGAGGACAAAAGGCCGGTGCAGACCAGCAGCTACAATGACGAGTAAGCGAATCATTTAGAATGCGAGATAACTATCGCATCAGCCACTTACGTTTACGACAATGAATACAACAGCAATGAAGATGCCACCGTAGCTGCTGCCAACAATGTCCGAGAACCAGTCGACGTAGGGAGCACTACCAATTAGAATGACTTCGAAGCAGCACAAGGGGCCACTCACAGAGCTGTTGCGTATTTCTCATACCTACCGCAGCAGAATAGAAGCACGAGGTCGGCAATCAAAGTAGTAACGCCAGAGAATATCATAGACCAGATCATGGCTCTCTGTAGGATGTAAGCGGGTTGTCGAAACAGAATGAGAACCAACGTACCGGTGCGTCTTTTGCGGCATTCTTCATCTCCTCCACCAAATGCATCATGCTATCCGTCCCGTAGAGTCCATACAGTGGGTTGTAGAAGCTAAGTATAAACACCCATCCATTGCTGCTGTATCCCGAGTTGTTCAAAAACGCCGTAAACACAAACTTTGCGTCCGACTTTGGCGCCTTGACCAGCGCGGTGATGGCCCAGACAAAGAAACCGAGGATGGTAAACACAGCTCCCACAGTACTGTAGACAGGCAGCACCTCGGGCTTGAGGTTGAGCAGAATTGGCACGACGAGCAGGAGCAGGTAGATGAGGAAGGTCTGATACGGCTTGGGGGGCGTCAGTAGGGGCTATGGTATGCGGATTTCCAAGTTCACTCACCTGCCAGTCAACGTCGGGATGAAAGGTTGTGACCATGGTCGAGATGATATTGGCGCTGTTCAATGCGCAAGATGCACCTGTTGCGGCCTCTGCAAGAAGCAAACACCACCCGACAGCGTATGAGAGGAATGGCCCGTATCTCGCCGTAGCTAGCTTTTGAACGTAGAATTGCTGGCCCCCGGCCGTTGGCCAAAGGCCGCAGTATTCCGCGAGAGAGGCCATGAGGAATGTCTGCCCGATGGCGACAATGATTCTACCAGAATAGTTTAGCCCACGACCGTTCCGTGCACATTCTACACAAGGAACTCACGATCCATATACCAGGCCGACCGGTCCTCCAATGTCAAAGATGGTTCCGTATAAGACGACGATGCAAGTCCAGGTCGCGGAAATCATGACCTGGTAAGCGCACACTGTTTCGTCATTAGCGCTGTCGAAAAAAGCAGTAAGTAACTAGTAGAAAGTATTGGTACCTACATGTCCAGAAGTTGTACACGCGCTTTAACTCGGTGCTCTTCCCGAGAGCTATTAGTGCTGCATCGTCTGGGTTGATGAGGGAATCGCCGTCCTTCATCACCGGGCCAGCGTCGTTAGACACGGGCTTTGCTATGCTGCTTACTTTAGCAAGCTCCATTTTTGGTTGTTGTTTAGAAACTTGTCCAGAAAAGAAGAGTGTCGCCCTTCGATTAGTATAAATAAGGTACGTGAGAGGCCTAGAACGAGTTCGTTTTGCTGCTTATCTTGCCTCGCAGCCACTTGACGAATTAGGCGCTAGGGTTGTCTAGCGGCATATCGAGCTGCCTATTATTAGTAACTATACGGAACTATACGATGACGGCGTTGCTATAACTTCGTGTCGCAAAGTTGCTGTTCAGCTGAAAAGCGTGGCGCCGCCACATTGTAGTGACCTTTAAGCATGAGTATTTGCATAATATGCCTAATTTAGCAGTTTAAGCCTTAACTTGTTCATTTGGGCCCTGCATACCTACATATGACTACGCAAACAGGGTCGGGTCGAGGATCACCGCTGGAAACACTCTAAAACCCCAGAGACCGGAGCTCTTCGGTAACAAGAACCGGGTATTCTTTGAATGTCCACGGCCTGGCTTATCGGGTGATATACCCATCATCAATCTCGCTGGTGCCGATGGAGCTATGCTACGCCTCCATGCTGGCAAAGCACATGGGATCGTCAACAGTGACGAGTTCACCCTGCGCCCGTGACGTGGGGGCAGACCTCCAGCTAACGCAGGCCCCGTAACTGCTGAGGCAGTCAATATTCGTGGCCGCACCTCGGATCTCAGAGTGGTCAGAGGGACCGGCAGCCAGTTACGTCAAAACTGGCAGGCTCGCGACTGCGGAGACGCATGTCGCCCTTCGGTAGTTCCCAATAGCGCTGAAAGTAGATGAGGGACAACTTCCAGAGTGGCAGGATGCGATAGCGATGCGAAGATCTCTCATGATGCACGACTTTAGAGCATCACTGGGCGAATCGGCTTCTACAATCATATAAAGGGCTAAACTAGATTATCTAGCTTACAAAATATGCGACGAGCCGAATCGGACACTCACGACGCTGAAACTGGCGAAAGATTCGGAGATGACGAAGCAGCAGCTCCTGAACCAGGTCGAGCATCTCGCCTCCCTCAGGTTTATGTGTGACCTGGTCAGCCACAACAAGGACAACGCGAACAGAAGCCAGTTCGTAAACTTTTTCAGCGTTCAACTCGTAAATAACTGCGACGAGCGCCTGGAGTTTGGTCCTGGGTGCAGACACACTAAAGACATCTACGACGTGTGTTCGCACCGCGCTTGTGTGCTCAAGGTAACCAGGGAAGATAGGGTCAGGCTGCGCGCGACGAACGAGGCCGACAAATAAGATAGTCTCTTGCTGTTTCTGCACGTCTATGCGCTAGGATCTTACTGGGATGTCGATGGCATTCTGACCCGGGAGATCGTCGCCCCGAAAGGTAGCGGCGACAACTTCAAGACAATACGAAGATCTGAGAAGGGGGTCAGTCCTCAGCTTGAGAAGGGACAGACCGAGTGCATGGACGTGGTAAAGGTCTTCATCACGGTCTAGCCATCGGGCTTCACGGTGCGGGAACGGCAGAGGCGAGGTGAAACTGTTGAACGGGAGGAGCCAAAGCTGAACGAAAGGAGGGTTAGCCGCGCTTCGGAAGACTAGGCTGTCCTCACATTTCATGTTTGGCTCAACTCCTAGACGTCTGTCTGTAGGAAAAACGCACATATAGATTGCCTTCGAGGAATCCGTTCGAGTTATGTCGCGTAGCATCAGACTTGGTTTGCCTCGGTACCTGTTGAAAGGTATCTTTCACTTTTGCCATTGGCATAGTGGTTTATTGTGTTCCACAAGTTGCAGGTCTCAGAGCTTGCCTAGGCAACTCACACACCAAAATGGACAAAATTGTTCCATCCTCACCCGACTCATCCTCGCTATAGTCCACCAATACAACCATTCTTGCACCAATTTGACCTGCTGTCCCATTTAGACATCTCGTGTCATTCCGCAACCTTAACTCAGCCTTGTGAAGGCTACGGTAAACGGATTCGTCCCTCATGTCGTCAAGCATATTCTCATACGTGGTTGTCGCCATTATTATAACACTGTCGCGGTCGGTCATCAACCGCCCACAAGGTTCCAATGACGTGGCGGAACCCAACCAGCTGGCACGCGCGGATGATATGAATGCTCTCGTCGCGGAGAGACCTGGCCAGTCTCACATGCGGACAGGTAAGCCAAGAAAGGACTGCCCTCGCTCAGATTCACTTCGAGAACGTTGCCGACCGTCAGGGCATCTACCGTCTGGACCACCTCGACTGCGTATCCCAGAGGTGGTCACATCGGCTCGTTAGCCATGGCCACTAGAAGCGCCTTGCTTTCTTTTGGTCGCCAAAGAGGAGAGACACGACGGCGGGCGTCTACCAGGGCCTTGATTGATGAGCTTTACGGCGAAACAGCAAGGTTAATCACACTATCCGTCAAGCCCTCGGAGTTATAGTCCGTGACGTGAAGCGGGAACCTGCTCAAGATGCCAGTGGGAATCCGCCAAATACGTGGCAGGCACCCGTCCAGTGACGGCCAGGTGAGGCGGAGCTCATCCATGACCGGCCTGGAGATGGAGTCTCAGAGCCACGGTGATCCCGCGCCACCTCACGGATGTCCTCATCACTTAGCGGCCCAGGAGGTGTCAAACTCGCCACTCGCAGTGTATTCTCACAGCGAGTCGTGCTGCCACCTGGCCGTGTCGCAGCAGATATGGAGCGTCATCCGGCTGGCTTGCATGCGGTAGAAGACAGATGGGTAATGGGGGCTGTAGAGGGCTTGTCTGAGGTGGTCTAGTGCCTCCTCTGCCACTGACTCTGAGGAAGACCGATAGAAGGGGGCGTATGAGAACAGGCCCAGGAAGTTGTGCAGGCGGGCTTGAATGGGGTGGCCATCTGGCGTTTCGTTGAATGTTGATTTCACAATCCCTGTCTCCTCATCAAGGTCAGTCGTTGTCTCCGAGTCGGTCATTTCGTATCTTTGAAGGAGGCCCATCCTGAGGTCAACACCAATCTCCAAGTCCCCGGCGTGATTCGCTGGGGTGTTCAAGCGCATTTGCAAGTATACACAGCGTCGGCGGCGCCGGAAGGAGACTCTCGATTGCATATCCGAATGCCTCCTCTAACAATTAGTCTTCCCCTAATGTCAATAGAGCGGTTCAGGTCGCTCGAGGACCGTGCCGGTTGGAAACACTCCTCGAGCCTGGCCGCTAGGGTGTTCAGGTTAAGGAGAGATGGCAGATTAGTGACGTTTCTGCCTGTTTAGAGGCTTGAAATCAAGTAAGACAAGATACAAGTTCGGAGTGAATATATGCTAATATCTAAGGGGCAGGAGTCTAATATTAACTATAATGGGGTTATTAGACAGCAGCCAATATCCGCCCTCCCTTCCCGACTTGGATGTGCATACATAACCACAAAGTATGCATCATGACTATTTTAGTAACATCCCTAAGCCGGAGCAGAACTGGGCGGAGCAGCTAGTGATCCTATAAAAAGAATTCCTAATTATGTCACTAATAAACATTTTGTCTCATCCACGCCGGGCGAAAGTCCACTCAGTAACTATGACCTAATCTTTGCACTTTTACTCGAGTTTCAAAGAGAGTAGGATCAGGGTGACTAAGCATTCGACGAGAGCACAAGGAACCAAATGGCGATTAACTAGTGAATGTATGTTGGCATGAGATGACCAGTGCATCTCTCCATCAAGGCAAGCTCTCATGACTTCGCCTCAATTTCAAATAGACCAGTCAGTTGACGATTGGCTGCAGCAAATCCCGGCCCTGACCCACGCCTCGCGAAGTGACCAAGTTGACTCAGGCCGTCAAGCCGTATGGCCCAGGAAGCGCAAACATCGAACTGATCGTCGACTTTTATCGCCGGTTACCTCACTTCCAAATCTTTCGGTCTTGAGCGGAGACATGGCATCAGATGGAGCGAATAAGAAGCGCAAAACCAACGACCCTCGGGATGACGAGGCTTACGACAAAAGAAATGGCGACCAGGAGACGCCACGGCCCAAGAGCAAGAAAAAAGACAAAGACGGTCTCGTCGGCTTCTCAGAGTCGGCACTCAAACAGTTTTTCGGCACACATGGTCTTCCAGAAGCTCTCGATTGATCTTACGGGTCCTACTCTGCAGAGAATGCCCATGACTCTTGACAATCCAGACCTGCCGGAGGGCCTGGCGGATCTCATTGATGAGTTCCAGAGCATAGGCAGAGGAAATAAAATAGTCCCGGCCGATCTTCAGGTGTGCTTCTCAAATCGGTTTCTAGAGCCCATCATTATCTTGCCGCAGCCAATCATAGAGGAGTGTAAACAGGAAAGCAAGACCAACAAGAGGCTCTATGCTCAATTCGACAGCAGCGTCTACGACTCTGATGTCGTATTGTGCAGGCAAGGGCAGAGTCTTCTGGATGAGGTCCTTGCAAATATCAAAGTGGCAAGAGACTGTGATGCAACGAGCCAGGACGAGCCAGGTTGGAACAATTTTGTCCACACGCCGATTCTCGACCTTGCTCTCGACCGCTGACCACGAAATCTGGTCGGCTTTGCCGCATGGTAACTACCCACCTGCAGTCTTCGAGCCTTGGACTAATAATGACTTCAGCATGCACGCAAACATCTCCGCCAACAACCGAATTCCAGAGTTTCCAGGCGCGAGGGCTGATTACTCTATGGACCTGAACCCGGCAAACAAGGGTTGTCAACTCGGTAAAGCTGATCCAGCTGCGGGCGCCCGACACGACGATCAACCATACACCCTTCGTCCCACTCCGCGGCCGGCCGATAGGCGTCACCATCGAGACGAAGCGCCAGGACGGCGCCACCGGCAAGGCCGCCCTCCAGATCGGCATCTGGCAGGCGTCGCCGTGGAAGAGGTTATCCAAGCTCGCCGGGGACGCCATTCGCGAGCTGCCCTTCCTCCCGGGGATCGTTATTGAGGGGCATAAGTGGAATTTGGTGGCGACTACGCATAGCGAAGACAGAATGGTGAGATAAACTATTCTTGTGTTGATTTGATGCTGTTGTCTGATAATTAAGTTAGATCCTCTGGACAAGTGAGGGCTTTGGCAATACCATGTCGCCACTCGGCACGTTTAAGGTTATGACCGGCGTTTGATGCTTGCGGACGTAGATGGTTGGAGTGTACTGGTCATGGCATAGGCGATATGTCTTGAAGTTGACGCCACTACACCTAGGGCCCCAGGAGCAAGTCGAGCTGGCATGACTATTATAGAATTACCACTCGGTCGACGCCAACTGAGAGCCCTGCAGCACCTGTAGGCGGACAATATTAAGAAGAGAGAGTGTGTGGTTGATAATAGAGAAAGCGTGAATAATAGGGATAATAATAAATATAATGTAAGACCTATAATTAAAGAAAGAAGGGTCTCTATATAGGCTATAGGGTAACTTATTTAAAGAAGACTCAAGGTCGCTATGTAATTCTTTAGTGGGACGAAAAAGACTAAGTAAGAAGACACCGAGCTACTGGTTATATGGTAGTAACTTATCTACATTCGAATCACGCCGGCCTAAGTATTCCCTGCGATGATTGCAGAGTAACTGCATAGCCAAAAACACAACGCCACTTAAGTAGTGACTTTTGTATCTTTGTATTATATGCCCAATTCACCAGCTATCGCCATCATCATCATCTAGAGGTGAATCGTAAAGCGTCTTCATCCTTGTCGGTATCCACGCTATTATCGGACTCGAGCTCAGTGAGGTGGCCGATTTCATCGTATTCAGAAGGCAACATGGCGCTCCTCTTCGCCTGTGACTCGATTGGGCTTAGTTTAAGCCACTCTGGTTGTCGCTTGTCACGAAGGTGCACGATCAAGGTCTGGATATGTGGTAAAACGGGCTCATCTATGAAGCGCAAGGGGTTCTGTTAGGAAAGTGCAAATACGTGATGCTGAGCGTTCTGGTTTACCCTTTGGGGGGCCTAACAAAAGGAACCAACATACCGGGATTGATGCGCCGTTGGAAGTGATCCCGAACGACCTTGAGGAGCCTATGGTCCTCCTTGACAAGGGTGTTGCGCTGACGCTTAAGCCGCTTTCGTACACTTTTGAAGATCCTCAAAAGGCCGTTGAGGAGTAGACCCAATCCAATTATAGGTATGCATTCCATAACGAGTGATTGGCGTGGGAGTAGTACATAGACTTGTCTTTCGCCCTGGGGTCGACGATGTGCGTGACTTGCATTTGTTTGATTCGTGGGGCGGCGAGGTGTAGAGAGATGGCAAATGACGGGGTTGAGTGGAGGATATAAAGAAGACAGGAGCGGAAAAGAGCGAGCTCAGGAACCAAAAGAGTGTGTTGATTTGGGCCCTGTCACTGAAAAACCACGTGAGGTTGAAAGGCTGAGCGTCGACCGAATCCAGTTTCTTTTGATGAAACGCCATGTGCAGTTCCTTGTCTAACCAACAGCGCTGTGACACTCCAAATTACAATTGACATTCGCCAAGTCACAACTCATCCCGCAAAGCCCGGTCTGGATGGACTTGATGATTGGGGGATTGGTCCGTTAGTTGCCGACGAGGCCAATGAGGCGACCAATTATAGAGTCCGCAGTTTCAGCTCCCTGACTGCCGACAGACATGTCACCAAGCCATATTTTGTCTCTATCTAGCGATATCCTATCTAATTTCTTGGTCGCCACTTTGCCACTTACAGAAGTCAGATGATTGTGCCCATTGTGCTCATTGTGCTAATTGTGTGCCTGTATTTTCAATCCCTCACACCGTCGCCGATGAAATTGAGTCAATCTCAAGCTAAAAAGGATTAATATCGCCAAATATAAAGGATCTCAACCTGCCTCACAGCTATAAGCTCTCCAGGTGCATTATGGAGATAGTGTTCCGTTCCCTCCTGAGGCCGCGGTTAGAAATGAATAAAAATTAGTCCCTTTGGGGTTCAAACCGTGACTATAAAGTTTGTGCCAAATAGGCGTTGCAGCAACGCTAGCAGCGTTGGTCTGGTGACGTAGCGCTTATCTACCCTGGTGTGCTCCCTCACTACCCTACACCCATGTGAGATCAGGTTTGTTGCCAGGCAGCATCACCCTCAACGGCCACCCCTTTAATTGGTGGATTGCTCCAGCAACGTTCTTCAGCCAACCCGTAGCCACTATGGGAATCCCGTATTCACACCGCTGGCTTTTGAGCATGTCTGCCGCGATATCCCATGACCTCTTGCCATCTTCCACCTCGCCCAACTCGATTTGGACATGGGCGATGGAAAGATGGATTACCACCGCGATGAAGCCGTACTTGGCATAGAATGCGGTGAACTGTTCCATTTCTTGCAGCGTGGATTTCCATAGATGAAGAGCGTCTTGGAAATGACCCTTTTGGTGAGCCACGCGAGAGGTGGCCAAAAGTCTTCGCATACGCAGCAACTGCTCGTTCATTTCTTCTAGCCCCATTGGTTCGATGACAGCTAGGTCTTGGAGAGTCGACTCAGCAATGTCTGTCCTGCCTTGTCCAATGTTGGCTTCCACTGATGCCAACAGCAGTCTTCGGCAGGGCCGGCTTTTCTTGTCAGGTTCTCGCATATTCTCCAACTCTGCTCCGAGAAGTTCATTTGCTTTGTCGTACCAGCCGATCTCACAATAAATGTCTGCTAGCCTGGCGACTATGAGACGCCGTGTCGTCGTTCGGATGGGCTGGACAGTGCCAAGATTTAAATACTGCTCCAGTGATTCTCTTGCGTTGTCGAAATCACCCATGGACTGAAAGAAACTCGCCGCGACACCCTGGAGGCGACGTGTGACTTCAAGCTCAAGGTTCGAAGGCGGGTGTTCCGCCTTCCATTCATAGATGCGTAAAGCTGTATCGCTGTCGTGGCGTTGGATCTTATTCTCGATCACAACGAGGTGAAGTCTGCCTTTTAATGCATGGTCCCTGCGGGTTGTAGGACGGCGAGTTTGACAGAGAAAATGGCGTACGTGAGCATCCGACTCTATGAAATCCCCTTCAAGGCGGTACAAGATACTCTGGAACAATGTCACCGAAGCATGCTAGTAATACGGCATCGAGGGCCGCAAAAAGGCCCTGCTAACATGGGTAGCTAGGCAACGGATCGAGAAGGAGTCCCGCTCGGAGAAGTAGAGTAGGGCATCGACAAATTGATCTTTGAGTGAGCTGGCGATCTTGTTGTTTTCTTGGATCAGTTTATGCATCAAGTCCCATACCAGACTCTTGGTTTGTGGGGACCTTCGCAGCAGGTGTTAGTAACTGAGGGTTCATGTTCTTGTTGATAAGGGCCTCTTACCAAGCGGTATTGCCTTCGTAGCAAGGTGGACAAGCAAAGCACAAGAGTTTAAGGGTAACACTCCTCAAAGCTTCCGCTACCTCGGGTAGAAGAGTGGAAAAGAGCTGGGGGTTAGACACAGGGTCAATGGACCATGTTACAGTCCCATCGTCTAGTGTGTGCTTCTTGATGTATACAGAAGTGAGAGACTGGGCAAGCCGGGAATTATCCGACAACACATCGACTAACTCAGATGGTAGACCGAATTGGATGGCATCGGTAGTTTGTATCTCGCCGGCTGCATTCCACCGCCTTTGAGGAGAAGTCACGCTCCGTAGAAGAGCATCGGGGACGTTGTGACCACCAAGAGCTTCTAGAAGAAGGAGCAGTATGTCCGTGTCCGCCAGAAAGTCGGCATAGTTGACAAAGAGATTGTGATATGATAATGGCAGAGAGGGATCTATTCTTGGATATGAGTTAGAGGACCAGTGAAGGGGATCAGCGAACATACCCTTGAGTTGGCCGAGAATCAGGTTCCGCACAAATTCATCACGGTTTGGGGCCCCTGAGCAGATAGACTTGAGGTGGGAAAAGATCTCTTCATCGTTGATATTGACATATCTCTCGTATCTAAGTTTGTTAACTAGGCTCTCAACCTCGGACGGTAACCCTAACTCACGTAGAAAACGGGACATCCAGGGGCAACCACAAGACCGATCCGATATTGCCAAGTCGACGAGCCATCTTGATATACTTCCTCCCAGCATGCCGGAGTTCTGAATCTTTCTGGCCCTCGAAGAAGCGAGCGATGCGCGGTGGCACCAAGACTGGAGCGTTCAACTCGGATCTGAGGAATATGACGATGCAAGCTAGCCGACGATGTAATTCGACATGGGCCGAGGTATCAGAGGGCGTCCAGAAGCCCTCCAAGTCGAACCTAAATCTTTCATAGACATCATTGACACGGCCCGAGTTGAACGATTGTATAGACAGAATCTTGGCTGTTCGTTGATTTGTGGGTGTGACGTGATAGTGAGTGGTGCGAGCAAGCGATTTAGACTTGGATAAGATCGATCGAACGGCTGATAAATGGTGATTGAGTTCAGAAGCTATGCTTTCGGCTTTTGTCTCGTCATATTCTTTTGCCAGTTGGCGGACCATATTACAGAGACACATGGTTCAAGGTGATGTTGGAATAAAGCTCATGAGCCGATTCTCGGAAGTGCATCCTAGGCCCAGGAAAAATTGCGTGAGGTCCATGCAGAGCGCTAAGCTCGCTTCGGATCGGAGGTGCTTCCTCTTTGCGCGGCCGGTTGTAAAAGCGTCACAACGTTCAAGTTGGAAAATCTACAATTTTTCACGGTTGGACCTTTTATATAAGCCGTACGCGGAGATATTTCATCCTTATTATTTCCTGACGGTTATGATGACCGAGGGACTCAGAACCAACTTTTGTTCCTGTGCTCTCGTTCCTACAAGAGGCTAGCCTCTCTTGGCAGGCCAAGACTGAAGTGTCTCTCAGACCTGGCATCCAATTTCCCACTTAACGCGCTTGAAAAGGGGCTGATATTTCGTGATTTTCTGGCTGAGGCGCCATTTACCTTTTACACGACCTATCGACTATACTTATACTTTGTTGCTCACCCCATGACTAGAAATAGGGCTCTGTCAACATGCCCTCACCGACAGGCCTCGTCGCCCCACTGCTCGTCTTCATACTAGCCTCTCAGGCGCTTGCTCAGGAACTCGACGATATCATTGTCGGCTGCGACGCGGTCCAATGCCCTGTGGCCAATGATGAGCACCACTGCCAGGTTGGGAACGACACATTCCTCGACATCGGGCTGACCCGCATTCCGGATGTCCCAGATGGCCTAGAGGATTTCTCCATCGTCAAAGGAGTCAATATTTCCACCACCAAGAAGGGCGATGACTTGTTCACTAGCGTCTACTATCTCGGGTACCCCCAGAACGTCTCGCTGGATGAAGTCCACGGCTGCGCTGTCTTCTTCGACCCTCCTGGGAAAGCATTTCCAGAGAACACCACAGGCACCTGCTCTGATATTATCGATCCGGAATGCATTGACGGCATCCAAGAGGTCGCGGCGTCCGCACTTACTTACAAATACGTTGATGGTATCTGTCGAGATTTACAGAGGGAGCTTCAGGACAGCGATATCAGCGCATGCAACAACTACACTGGCACGGGCGAAGGCATCAGAAGAAGCGTATTTGCCATAAGCCTCTCTAACCTCACCAACATTGAGGGCCAGAAAAACGCCACGAGCGACTGCTGGCCTATGCTGCCTAAATCTGCCAACCTGGCACCACTTTTCCATTCATTCAGATCTTGGGATGTGAGAAATATCTGCCTTGGCTCGAAATGCACCTACTAACTCTTGATCTTGCAATAGGGGGGTCCATTTCCTCAATCCGCGTACGATGAAGTGCACAAGATTACCCCAGTACTCACCCTCTTCATGGCCAAATCCAACAGCAAAAATGTAGTCAATAAAACTGTTGGACGAATGAGCTGTGTTCAGATCGAAAGTACTTGGACTCCCGAGTCTAGTGTTGCTGCGCCACAAAGCCTTGTTAGTATGTTGGCGATTGTTTGGGCAATTGCTGCGTGGGCTGTGATACTGTAAGAAAGCTAGATAAAATAAAGGAATGTCACTGGGATGCACGTTTACCAACCAAATGCCTGAAGACCCTTGAACCTCCAATTGAGAACATGAGTGCAGTTCTAAGCCACTCCTATGAAGGAGGATGGGCCCATTATCGCACCCCACCCAGCTGAGATGCAGAGGAGAGCTCTCTTTATTCCTAACGCGAACAGGCAGCCAGCGGTTAGACGTTTCGTGTCTTGCAGGTCTCAGCAGTGCAGGCGAGACTTTAGGCAACTGTCCTGCCTTCGCTTTATCGGCCTTGACCTAAATAATGTCTCTCAAAGGACCGTTTGCTGTCGTCTTGCTTTATAACTAGGACTAGAGACACCCAATTCTCGATGTGACCTTTCAGTCGGCCCCGTTGCCCCCAGCCAACTTCACTCTTCCCTCCCTCCCTTTATTATGGCCAACCATCTGCAGGGATCGCATAAGAAGCGTCCGCCGCCGCCCGATGCTGTAGAAGAGCCGTTGTCGAAGCGACCCTATCTCGAGACACGTGAAATCGACGACGCGGCCATCAAGCCTCGACCTTGGAGGCAAACACAGGTTCCCCAGACGCCAAAGCCCTCGTGCCTCACAAGGAAAAACCTGCGCCTGCACGACAAGATGACCAGAACTACCAAGTCAGGCGCGGCCTCTGAGCCAGGAAAGTCCAAATCGGCATCAAGCAGCACTTCAAAGACGACGAAATCGGACAAGACAAAATCCACGGCTACTAGCGGCTTCCAGGAGCAGGCTGCAGCCAATGGGATCCTTCGTCCCCTGAGGTCGATGCCAACTCACAACGCCAAAGAGACCCTCGAGCGCCTCAACAGAAGCCGCGAGACTGCATCACCGCCCGAGTCGCAATACGAGTTATACTGCGAGAAGATCGACGCAGCCGGCAACGAAGCAGCCGTTATAGATCGAATGCGTCCTCTATTCAAGGATTACGACGGCAAATACAATATTGACATGAACCGGGCATTTTCTGCCCTGCCAAAAGACCTTGGCTTCAACGATGGCCTATCCGCGCCTCAGCCTGACTTCGTCCAAGGTCTCACGAGAGAAGAGTTTCTTCCTGCCGACCCTTCTAAGATCCCGGGCGCTGTGCTCTTCAAGGACGATTTGACATCAACAACCTTACCACACTTCGCTGGAGAATAGAAATCCCGAACTGGCGATATGGTTGAAGCAGCACTTCAAAGCGGTTACGACGGCGCAGCTATGGTTTATGGAAGGAATCAGGCGCGGGAGTACCTCGGCGAGCCGGACCCTCTAGGTCACTCTGCCGTCGTCAGCAGCCTCGCCGTTGGTGAGGTGACCACAGCAAGGGAATGGCCCCGAGGAACAGGGACAATAGAGCGGCAACACAATAAGACCTTTGATCATCCTGATTTCTGACAATTCCTACCACCTCGGGAGGACTTCCATGCGCGTTTTTTGCGGCATTCAGACCAGCGTGGTCTCGCCGATGGGCAAATCCGTAAGCCAATGATACATGACAGCTTTCATTGCCGACATGTGGCCTATCCGCTCATCATGGCCTTTCGCAACCACCATGAACTCATCAGCAGAGGGCTGAGGGCAACAGCACGGCATCAGAGAATCCAGCAGACCCATCAACTCGACCAAAAGGTACTAACTGATAATCATCGCCGACGCACCATGGTCCCGTCATGTCCATGATGAATCCCATCTCGGTGGTCACTGGTTCATGATTCGGCGAGGTGAAGCGTGCGAGGGATGGGAAATTCTACCCTAGGTAATATCGAGTCCAGCAACCAAGGTAAATAAATCTACTGATATTCTGCAACCAAACTGAAAGGCCCCAGGACCACACGGCCCGTTCCGCACGAGACTGTCGCAACCAGCGGCATGTGAAGCCCAAAGTCGCTCCCCATGGTCACTCCAGCGTCCCCCTCCTGGAACGGCGTGACCGTGAACCGGTGCATGCCTATGCTGTAGGCCCCGTTGAACATGGTCCGCGGTCCCAGCGTGATCTTCAGCTGACAACCACTGGAAGTCAGGGGGTGCATGTAGGCCGAGAGCTCATACGCCTGCCCGGCGCAGACTCGGGCATCCGTCGTCAGGGATCCCGAGCTGCTGGGTTGGAAGGAGACGAGCGCGTTGGAGCCGGACACGGACGGGCTGAACGTCCCCGCCATAGTGTTCACCTCCCAGCCGGCGAGGCCGTTCTTGAAGCTGCCGTACTCCAGGCCCTCGGTCGGATAGCACTCCTCGATGACCGCCGGGGGCACCCAGCATTGGCCCATGTAGCAGTACCGGTTCTCGCAGTAGTTGCCGCACTTACCGCAGTGGCTGGGGTGACGGTCGAGGTCCAGGCAGAGGTTGCCGCACTGGTCCTTGTCGCACACGCAGGTGCCCACGGAGCAGTGAGTCCGGGCCGGGCAGACTCGGTAGCATCCTCCGCAGTTGTTGTTGTCGTTGCCGCCGACCGGGATGCAGGCCCGGCCGGAGCCTGTCCCGCACCAGTCCTGGGCGAAGCCCTCAGGCGAGTTGGGGCATGAACACTCGCACCTCTCCTGGGTGGCCTCGTTGAAGGCCTTGACTCCGCGCGAGCCACCCACCATGTACGTATAGAAGTCCGCCATTGCCACGCAGGCCGGATAGAGCTGTGTCGCATGTTAGGGCGAGGGGGGTCCAGAGAGGGTCAAGATGGCTTCGGCCAGTTATGACTTACCCAAAAGTTCCACCATCTGATATCGGCACCGCACTGGTCCGTCATGCAGCGGCCGAATACGGCGTTACAGTCCTCAAACTTCTTCTTACAGTTGTCAAAGCAGTTGTCGTGGTCATCGCAGCACCGGCCAAAGTTCCAATCAGGGACGAGGTCGACCCCGTTCGACGGGCCGCAACCGTTTGGGTTCTCCTTTCTCGCACCGAGCTTGAGGTAGGAAATGACAAAGTGAGGCAGGTTCGGGCATCGAGGGGCCTTGCCCTCGGTCGCGTACGATCGAGAGATGAGGGCGTCTGGGTCGGGAGCATTGCGTGCCGCCTTAGGCAGCGCGATGATCGCCTCCAGTGCTGAGCCCCCCAGGCTCACACCCGTCTCCTCGTCATCGTTGATGCCTCTCCAGAGATAGTTTTTGCCTCCGTGGAGGACCGTCAGGTGTCCATCGCAAGAAACGCCGAAAGCCGTGGTTACGAATCCTTGGCCCCCCCGGGAGGAGGCTGCTGCGAAGACCACCTCTCCCGTCTCGAAGTCGACGGCGATGTACGGCTTCGCTCCCCCACCGACCATGACGAGATCGTAGAGACCCTGCGCTCCACCCGAAGCTTCCTCAAAAGTGTAGAGGGGCGGGTTGAAGTTTGCGAGCCTCTCCATGGCCTCGCTCTCCGAGCCGGGAGCCTCTGGGGGACCCGGCTTGCCGTTGCGGTCGAACAAGTAGCCAAAGTGTTGATCAACGAGGTACTGTCATGGCGGTTAGTCGAGGATTTGGTCGCCAGCTGCAGTGAAGAACTCACGAATTGAGCACCAGGTTCAGGATTCACTAGACAGTCGTCGATGACGGGGTCGAATTCCGGCGTCATCTTTTCTGGGATGTCGGTCCAGGTAGGCAGAGGGACCTCGTAGTAGTCGTACGTAAGCGTCCAGTCCGTTCCGGAGGGGAACGTTACCGATCCGGTCGGAGTTCGAGGGGGGCTGTCGCCTGGGATCGTGATGTACGAGGTGCTGGTGACGGTTGACCTTATGGTCGAAGGCTCCAGAGAGCGAGTACCGACAGTCGCCCCGATGCATCGGCAAGCACTCACGTAGGCCGTATCGTCGGAGCAAGCACTGGCGTAGGGCGGGAGATTCCTCGGTGACAGAGCGCGGGCATGGACATCACGGCCAACCGGCTGCACGAGCGTCGTGGCCGGCGCGTTGCCTCCAGTCACAGTTGAATAGGCTGTCTCCGTGACAAACTCGGTTCTGCCTGACCTCAGTCATGGTGCCATGGTAGTGGGGGAGAGCGCGTGGTTAGACTTACACTGGTTCAGGGGTAACGGTCGAGCGGATGAAGGCATTGCAGCTGGCGAGGCGAAGAGCGCTCGATGCCGCGGGAAGGGTCGTCTCATAGACGCCACGAGCGCAGTCATCGGCGCAGAGTTGGGGAGCAGAAGAGGTGCTGCTCGTCTCGGTTGATTGGCTGCTCTGGGTGATGCTGGCACTGGCCGAAGTGTCGCTTGCGGTAACTTGAGAGGATGAGCTCGAGATGCTCTGTGAGTCCTCTGTCGTATCGGTGATGCTGGAGCTGCCTGTGCCGGAGCTGCCTGTGACGGAGCTGCCTGTGACGGAGCTGCCTGTGCCGGAACTGTCTGCGCTGATCGACGAGCTGAGACCTGGGGAGCTAGGGCTACACAACCCAGCAATAACCGCCGATGCCCTCACGAGGGTTAGGACAATTGCTGTTGATACCTTCATCTCCCGGAAAAGACTGAAAGCGCACTGGGAAGAGATGGCACAGGGAGATCAAGACTACATCAGAGAAGAAGTGATGGGCCTCTGGATCGGGCTAAGATAAAGGTTCCTGACTGCACATAAACAGGGGCAAGGCCTGGTTGGCAACGTCCAAAGACGCAAACAGCTAGCTCTTCCTCCAGCTCTCCCAAGAAATTTTCAGTCGATAATTTACCCCTGACATGAGAGCGTCTGCATGATCGTGGTCTAGATCGGACCAACTGGTCTTAGTGAGCGCGAATGCGCTGAACTATTGGAAAGCTATCCGGTGTAGGGAATAATGATTGGCCACGGAACGGAGTTGGCGCTGCCAATAGTGCACACTAATTACGGAGACCAAAGGGGAAAAGAAAGGACACGGCTGGAGGAAAGGCAGTCAAGAACAGAAGACTGATATTAATTATAAACAAGGCCATTGACCTTGTAATAGAAGACCTTACAGACTAAAGTGTCTTAGATTCTTATCTGAAAGTGAAGGGAAGCTGTGTCTCTTGATCCCTCAAGATTGCCAACTTACGCCCTGAAAGGATGGCTACAACCGCAAAACTCTAGATACACCTCTTGTACATTATCCAGGTCGAGCTCCCCATTGACAGACTCGCGCATACTCATCCTCCACGTCGCGAATGGACCAAAGGCAGACTGAACCTGTGGCACCCCATCACTGCCCGACCAGTTCGACGGAACCACCTGGCGCATGACTACCGCCTCATGCCTCATATTGGCCGGTGATGACCTCCGTCCCCTCGTGGACGAGCTCGGCGCTGAGATAACGGCGACAGGGCTGGTTCTCGTCGCCATCATCGCTTCCGACGATGACCGCTCCCGGCAACCAGGCGCGCACCTGAGAGATGCGCACATTCGAATGCCCGGCGAACGGGCTCTGCTCCCTCGTCGTGCTCCGCGTCACGGCGTTGCTCAGGCCGACGATCTGTACGCTGTACCGCTGCCGTCGGGGACGCCCAGCTTGAGCCCTTCGCGCTCGTCGTCGGACAGGCGGTACACGATGCCCGCGTCGGAGTCGACCCGGGGCCAGATGGACCGGGAGAAGGAGCCGAAGCGGGAAATGGACAACTCGTACTCCTGCCTCTGGACGCCGAGGTGAGCCTCCAGCTCGTCGACGTTGGACAACAGCGACGGCGCGCCGAACCTCGTGGTCGCGCGGAGGCCCCAGAAGCGCAGGGCCAGGGCGCTCTGCTTGATGGCCCTCAGGATCGAGACCCGCGAGTCGTTCCGCAGGCACTGGTAGTAGCCCACCAAGGAGGGGAGGCCCCTGTTCTGCTTGAGCAGCTCAGAGCCCAGGCGCTCAGTCTGATCCTGGACCAGGGCCTTCCTTGTTCCTAATCTGCTGGTACAGGCTGATGACGGCGTTGTTGTAGGTCAGGATGTCCTTCAAAGCACCAAGTCCGAGACTTGGTGCTTTGAATATATCTATAGCGTCAATCAGCAAATAAGACTAGAATCGCTCGGCTTGAACGTTTCTTCCTGCTTAAATATAGACTCAAGCCTAATAGTACCCTAAGGAGGTATTTCAGGACAAGTGCATTTCCTCGAGTTTAGCGTCAGAGGAATTAGCAAAGCAAAGCCAGTAGCACTAATACAGACACTAGTCAGCCACGTCAAGACCTTATGCTAGAGGCCTAGGAGTGACGGGACGGCTTGCAATATGACAAGTTATTGAGATTAATAATAAGGAAACGCCCAGGTAGTGAGACGATGGATGTGAGTATTGGGTCCCCACTGGCGCATCATAGTCAATTCTCGTCCGCTCATGTCCTCTCTTTCCGTCTGTCTTCACCTGACTTGATTAAGTAGGGGGGTAAACCTAATAGCGTAAAATATGGCCATTTGACACTCTCTTTGACGTAACTCGGCTCTTTTGGAGCCAACCTCAAGAGAATAACGCTGTTTGGTTTGGTGGCAATACGGCCAGAGGAAACTAGGTTTAGTCACTAAATTCCCATGGCCGGGGCTATCTCTTAAGTTAGAGAGCCAATATTGCGCCGAAGTAGTAAATTATTGTTATTGAGTCATCCGGAAGCCTGCAGGGTAGGCATAGAAGCCTAGTTCAGTTGGTAAGGCAGAGAACGGATTCCAGAGCAATCAAGACCATGGAAACCCTTGCTCCAGTCTAACCCTATCAAACCCCACGCTGACGTCAACTTAGTCAAGATGCCTCCTCTGGTCGAGTCGTAGCAGGTCACAACAATCTATCTCCACGCGAGAGGTCGGGTGCGCTCTTTTAGCACACACAACCACATCACCCATGATCATGAACGTGGAGCAGATGTATTTAGCTGTCCATGGAGCTTTACCCCTTCGAGTTATGTACTTTAGCTTTGAAGCATGACAATACGCCCATTCCAATACCCAATCTCCCGTCCATCCGTGCACACGGTTCGAGCCACCATAGCAACAACATCAATTCTCGACATACCATCCTTCTACAGTGCTAAGGGTGCTGCTGCAGCTTTCTTAAAGGTCGTAGTTGACAGCCCATAGGAAGTGTACCGCCTGGGGGAAACAGACGGTTCATCGAGGTCCGGGGGCGGCTCGTGTTCATCACGTCTACGTTTGCGGGCCTGTCCGCGTAGAGGCTCGACTCCAGCAGACGAAACAGAGAGATGCTCATCCTCACTAGACCTTGGTCCGAGAACTCGCCATCTACTTCTTGGGCGGATTGAGACGGGTCCCGCAAAATCCTCTACAAACCACAAACCCGCTCATATGACTAGTCACTGGTAGATGAATCGATTCGATATCGAGAGACCTAGCATGGCTAAAAATCAAGCCAATTCTTTTATTTCTATAACCGCGCTGTTGAAGCACAGTGAAGCTACCTAAAAATCGGTCGGCTGTTAAGCCCGACCGCCGCCACAATCACTACACTAGACAATAAAAAAGCTAACCCAGGTCTAGCTGGGTGAATACATAGCTGACTTGCAGCAATCAGAATCTTCTAAACTGGAACTCAGCCTGATGGTCCTCACCAAGCAGCCTGTCGCCACTCTTCAGCCCACACGGCTTCTTGTCGGTAGGCAGATACAGTGGCCTGTACTCGGCATACTTGGGCGGCAGCGGCTTTTCGCTCCCCGGAGCAGGATCTCGCTTCTTACCCGTGCCTACCCAGACAGAGATGGTCGTGTTGGGGAAGTCTTTCGCATCCCTCACTTTCCCACCAATCTCGACAAACTTCCAGTAGAGGTGATTCTTGAGGTACCGCTGGACGGGGTCGCATAGCGTCGACTGAATGTGCTCGTACTCCTTGTCCAGAGCCTGGGATAAAATGGGGATGGTCAGCGGAACCTGGGCGCGGGACAACACCTTGTTCTTTTGCTGTGTGCCGCAGTTGCCGCAGCCCGAGGGATTATCCTCCGAAGCAGGGATCAGACCTCCAAAGGAGTAGACCTGGCCAATCAGGTTCTCCTTGTAGGAGAATGTACTGCTGGGATTATTGCCCACACCGCCGAGCCAGAACTGGATCGTGTATGACTGGCCCTCAAGGGCGTAACGGTCATAGACGACGTTGATGAGGTAGTCGTTCCATGTCTGCTTCTTGGTGTTGGTAGGACCAAAGAACTTTTCGTTTTTGATCGCCTCGTCTTTATATACCTCCTCACAGTACTCTAGAGTACTGGGGTAGAGCTTCTTGATGTGAGCCTGTAGATCATACTTGTATCGGGCCTCGTCGAGGATGTCATCTTTTACGGCTTCCTTCTTGGGCTCGAGATCGTCGTACTGGTAGTTCATCTTGGTCCAGTCACGCACGTCATTCGAGGTCCAGAATCCGTCTTTTGCCGTTGGGTTGTCACTCTCACTTTTGTGAAAAGGCTGGAGAGGTTCATCTGGTTGGACGTCTGGCTTATTGGACCCATTGTTGGATGGCTGCGGCTCGTCCCACCAGGCCTTCCAGTTCAGAACTTGCCACATGGCGAGCAGACGATCAATGTTGCTAATCTTCGTGTCAGAATAAGATCGGCATCTTCATGGCTTGACCGTTTCACTTACCAGTGATGTAACCAGAACACCGGGTCAAACGCAGCGACCGGGACGTCTGACATGTGGCCGAGTCCTCGGCCTGGTTCTCCAGCCTCAGGCTCTGTCCAGTCCGTACCACCAGCAAAGTACTACGCCTGTTAGTAAAGACAGGCCAAGAGCCACAGACATGACTTACATGGACGTTGTTGTGGAGGTACTCTAGCGACAAGTAACCAGTGCTGACCTTCTTCGCACTCTCATTCCACCATTTTGTGCTGGAAAAGGAACCCCAGGTATCATTGTACCCCGGCGAAAATATGCGGTTGACGGCGTCGGCAAGGGTCCCAGGTGGTTGGAAGTCGCCCCTGTTAGGGTCTTTCTTACCGTAGGGGTTGTACCAGTGGCCTGTAGCAGTGTTGAGGATGTAGTTCGCGTTCTCGGAGTTGCTGACGCCCTCAAGGCCGGTAAAGGTCTTGCCGTTGTCTTTGCTAAAGATTCCGTAGCGGCTCGTGCCGGTACACTGGCTCCACTGGATCGAAGTCAGCAAGTGATTGCAGCCAGGCGATGGATATATACTTACAGGGAATTCACGGCCCTCGTCATTCGTGTG
The DNA here is from genome assembly GCA_013623725.1 of Fusarium robinianum. NCBI lineage: Eukaryota > Fungi > Ascomycota > Sordariomycetes > Hypocreales > Nectriaceae > Fusarium > Fusarium robinianum. The sequence goes on along the minus strand of JABFFI010000416.1, from coordinate 165,129 downwards.
ATTCTTGATATTCCAATTGGTTTTGCCCTCGGGCATATCGCCAAACTTTCTCGGTTTGCCGTCCAGCTTCTCGGGGTTGTCAAACTTCAGGAATGGGTTTGGATGGCCCGTCACCTCCTTGACACCAGGAGGATAAATGGTAACGAAATCCAGGGTGAGCACGTAGGGCAAAGAAAATTTTTCGTTGTAAGTTTGCCTGCGTGCCCAGTCCCAGTACGGGAGTCTCCATTTGACAGCCGCTCTCTCCCACTCGCTCTCCTGAAGATCGTCGAGCTTACCTTCAGCCTTCCAGCCAGCGATGACCTTGTTCATGTTCTCCCAAACCAGTTTCTGAATCAATGTGTCAGTTGAAGAAAACTCCCAGAGGGAGGAGGGTAACAGTTACGTACCTCAAACAGCAGCATGTAAGGGCGGTGCCACGTCGGGAACGCGACCGTGTTGTGGTGGCAGTAACCACTCTCCTCGTCATCTGGTGGTTTCTCTGCCCCATCCCAGGGTTGCTGAGGAAAACTATGAATGCCGGCAACCTGAAAGTACGAGAGCCTCTCGTCCACACTCAGCGCCTTGAATTTGTCCAGAGCAAGGACAAACAGCGTCCACTGTTTGCGGATGAACTCGTCATTGGTGGGGAAGAACGTGGAGATCTCACAACGGAAGGGAGTGTCAGGGGCAAAAGGGATTTTGTCAGGGATTTTGTCAGGGGTATTGTCAGGGGTATTGTCAGTCTTGGTCTGGACAACTGGGAGGAGAGGGATGCCCGAGAGGGCATATGTCTTTGTTGGCTTCGGGGCGGCCATGTCGAGGTGCAATGGTAGCTTAAAAGTCAGAGTGAGATGCTTCTGAGTGAGAAGTGGTTGCAGAGCAGGTCGGGGCGCCTCTACTTATAGCCATCTCGGCCTCCATGATGGAGAGATTCTGGGCGAAACCAACTGTTCAACTGGCTTCTAGCGGAACAAGGCTCCGGCCATCGGCCTGCTCTGCTATCAACTCTAAGACGAGAATACTCTCCAATGACTCGCCTGATGGGCCGAGGTTGGCATCTAAGACATGCGGCATGATGAACCGCCCGGGAGCAGCCATTCACAGTTGCCCAAGCCCTGGCGGATATACGGAATAGTGACCATGTTTGCCCAACCGTTTCTCGATTCTACAAGAGCCGCATTCTCTTCACCAGCTTAGGACGCCATCGGTCGTCAATGTCGATCTAGAACCAGCCACGTTCCGATAGACTCGGGCAAAGCGGGGAGTCCTAACCGCCTATGTCTTTTCAGCTGATATTTGTAAGTCAAAATATGGGAACCGAGCCTGGCTGTGGAGTTTCGTCGTAGCCGAGTACCAGCCTGTCAATAGTAGATAGTGTACAAGAAGGGTCGGGCCGCATCAGCCACAGAACCACTTTCGTTTACAAGCGTGTCTTGGCGGGTAATAATAAGTTTTAGCTTTCGCCGTGGCTTACCTGAAAGTGAGGAAATAGAAAGGTGGGAAGATGTTGAACCCGAATTGAGTGTATTGTCCCGTTCCACTCTATCTGACTGATTCTTCCCCTCTTTTTGGGATGATGCCTTGCGCTATTCCTAACTGAGATATGCTCTATCACGTGACCCTCCCTCTGCTGGTTTCGAGGCTCGTTTATGTTAAACGCATTGCGGACTGCCCTGCACATTCTCGTGTGTACATGACCGCTACGGTTCAACAGAAGATGTGCGAGATGAGGATTTTCTAATTAAAAAATAAGAGCTTAAATTAATAAATAAAAGAAATAAAAAATGCCTTAAAAATTTAAATAATAAAATAAATATAATATAATTATAAAAAATAATAAGTAGCTTATTAAATTAATAATATATAGCCCTCTTAGGCAGGTATTAATTTAGTAAAGTATAGTATAATATAAATGCATTTAGAGCGCTTAAGCTATTTGCGAAATCCTACTAATTAGGGCATAGCTAATAGAAACTAGCGCTAGAACTAAGAACTAATCAGTTATAGAACCTAAACCTAAACCTTAAACCTCTGCTCCTTTTAATAATTTTAACCACAACTGCGCCAGATAACAGCACGCATAACCATCAGCACCCCAAAGATGGATGATGACGATGCCCGGCTCGGCCAGCTATCAACAGCCAATCTACAAAGCCTCTGTTTCGGCCCACAACGAGCGCTGACATCCACAGTCAATAATGTCCTCAAGAGCGATGATGGATCCACCAGCCGACAACTCGACGACAGCAACGACTTCATCGCTGTTCTTTCGTGCGCAGCTGATCTCTACTCTCAAGATGGCGTAGTCAAGATGCGCACCGCGAAGTCGGCTTCGGATGGCGAGTACGGCCGAGGTGCCTTTGGACCGGTGATGCGAGTGCAAGCGGACTTCGCGCAGCCCAGCAACCAGCGAGCAGACGCGGTCGATACCACTTTGATCGAGTGCGCCGCGAAACGTTACGACGAGCGGCAGATGGAAGGCCGACTGCCCAGCCTCATAGGTGACAGTCCATCCATCAGCACCTGGGATGAAAATGGAGTGGCTAGAAATGATGTCAAGGCGCGGCAGTTCATCGTGGAGTTGAAGATATTGAGCCATCCTGATGTAAGAAACAGCGACAACATCGTCAAGATTCAGGGCCTTGAGTGGGATGATTGCGAGGTCAGCTTGTCCGCTGCTTTCCACACGAAATCCATTCTGACGAAACCAAGACCATCCCCAAGCCAATAATACTCCTAGAGGGCGCTAGCTGCAATCTATCAGTATTTCTCCGAGAGTATGACTCCCGCCACCAACACTTCGCTCGAGGCACTACGCTGATCCATCTACTCCAAGTTCCCCTTCATTACCCAGTCATACTAAATGGCAGCTTGCAAGAGATATTGTTCTTGGCCTCGATACGCTCCACAACTGCGGTGTCATACATGGGGATATAAAGCCCGAGAACGTTCTTATATTCAAGATGGGGCGCCACTACCGAGCAAAGCTCGCCGATTTCAGCCACTCGATTCTCGACACCAACAGCTGGCAAACACTCCCCGGAGGCACCGACCCTTACGGGGCACCAGAGTGGAGAAAGGAGCAAAAGACCGGTCAACTGAAGCTGACTGATGCGTATTCCTTCGGCTTGACTTTTGCCTGCTTGATGATTGGCACCGACTTCCTCGCAAACGCGAGCAGGACAGATATCAGGCGCCACAAGATGGACGATTCCCTGCTCAACTACTTCCAAAAACATGTTGCACCACTCAAAGATGCTAACATCGATGACCCTGGTATTTTCTGGTTGATTCTGTCACTTACATTGCGCTATGACCCGGAGAAAAGGGACCTGAAGCAAGTCAAAAGCATACTGTTGACGAAGTACGAAATCCTGACCCCCAGCTGGAAAGTCTCGACCGTAACAGGCATATAGGTGTCCTTCGCAAAACCATAGCGACACAGAAACGGAAGCCATTGTCGACCGGTTGAAATCACAAGAGGTCATCTTCATCACATCTTTAAAATTCCTTCGAGTCTCGCTGACACAAGGTGTAAAATAGAAGCTCCGGATCCCATATCAAGCGTTGGCTCATATGCAAGACTCGCTGCATCAACATGTAGTCAGGGCCCTGGAGTATGTAGCCAACAACGAGAAAAATGGCAGGGCAGCTTCCGCAGCTTTCGAGCTGGCCATCTGCTACATCTCAAGGTTCGGCACCCCCTCTTGTCTCGAGGTCAACGACCGAGGGACAGAGGGCCAAGGAATGGCCTGGCTCTTGCAAGCAGCGCAAAGTAATGAAAAGAGAGCGCGACTATCGTTGCTCCCCGTCTATGAGGCCCTCGGCGGTCAACTCCCATCAGACTTGCCCTTACAGGAATGGCTCCAGGATCTTGTCGAACAGGATGGCTGCACTCTGGCCCTTGACCAGCTGCAAAGATTAAACCCATCATTGTATAGGGACCGCTTGAGATTCCACCGACAGACTTTTTGCGGCCACAGGCAGAACCCTTTTGTGGGCGATCTCGCCGTTGACATAACACGAGGCGTGACCGGGTCCTTGACCAAGCTACTCAACGACAATGATGACACCACTATGCATTACATTGCATGCAAGGGGGACCTAGATCTTTTGAGCGCAGTTGCCGCCAGAGAGGCCATCTCCTCCGACCTGCTTGACAAGAGGAACCGAGAAGGAGACACGCCATTGCTCCAGGCTATGAGAGCTGGTCATGCTGATATGGCTCGGGCCCTTTTAGCGCTAGGTGCAGACGCTGGGATTGCAAATAACAACCGAGAGACCGGCCTTCACTTCCTTGTCAACATAGATGACGAAGACATTGGTGACGTGGCTCGGAAGCTCGTCTCCTCTGGTGCCCGTGCCCATCTGCAGAAGAGCGCATTCAAGGCAACCACCGGCAGCTACAACAGCCTTCAAATTGCCGGTCCAGGGACTGCAGCAGTTCGCGCTGTTTGTAGGGATAACGCTGTTGCCCTTTTGGCCCTGTTCGAGATCGAGGACGATCTCGACATCGAACACTTCGGGATCACGACCAAGGGAATGATATGGGAGCTGCTTGTTCTCGCGCTCAGGCTCCATCATACTAATGTCCTCGAGGTGTTAGCAAAACGGTTGAACTTCAAACTAGAAGCCGCGGTGAACAGCCGCAAGTTCTGGCACAACAACACTCCCAGTACGCCGCTCGAGGCATGCGTGTTCGGGCCTATCTCAGCGAGTGAGGATTCTGGGTTCAACTACCCCGAGAGGTTCACTAGGATTCTGAGGTTTGGCCGCAACTACCGGAAGGCTCTTGCGACCTGTCTCGGATTTCTCGTCACCTACGGCGCCACTGTCGATCAAGAAGAGATAGTACTTTTCGCCCTGAAGCATCGCAGGAGGGAGGCCATTACGGAACTAGCTGGCTATTCTGAGGACTTGCTGTCATGGGCAAGATTTGCTATTGATCCACCGAGACGCGACATCTTTCAAGACTTGTTGAGCATACACGGGCGCTCCATCCCAGACAACGAATGTATGCCAGCCAGTGTGTATCCCTTGCTCTACCTCAGTCAGATCCTTGCCGGCAACCTGGATCCAACACTTTTGTAAGAAAAGACCTGACAACTTCTATCGCTGATGGCACTAGCTAACGTGTGACCGCTCGCTCTCTAGGAATTCCTTCACCACATGGCTGAGGCTACAGCATGCCAGTGCCACATTTTGGGTGCCACAGACCCAGTATCAAGAAGAAGAACTCCAGATCCTCACCGGCTCCACGGCCCCTATGCAGTTTCGCCCTCTGTACCAGGCATTCATGGTCGAGAGAATGGATATCGTCCATCTTCTTTTGGAGTTTGGGGCCAGCTTGGACGACCCAGGAGCTGATGGCAAGACAATCTTCGAGTGCATCCTCAATCTGCCGGGAACAGAGCCAGAGCAGCTCGCCAATTTAATGAGAAGCGCCATTTGCGGCAGAGCAGACAAGCGTATCCGGATGACAGAATTTGCCACTCTGCTTTCACCCCGTTGCTGTGACACGGACCGCAAGGACACATGGAGCTGGTCGGGAGCAGCATCCGGCGGCGTCCTGGAGTGGAAGTACTCACGTGGACTGGTCAAGAAGACCGAGAAGCTCTGGGAATACATTGAGGAATTGCATGCATGTCAATCCTGGTCTCCCAACTCGCCAGATCTGAACGACCAACACAATGACCACCTCTACCGTCGTTTTGCAGAACACCGACACAACTTCCTGCTTCATGCTGCCTACCAATCAAATCTACCCGCAGTGCGATGCCTATTGAACATAGGCCTCCATCCGGACGGCACGAAGCTGCCTTGGGCGCTCGGGCTACCCTATCCAACAACGCCTCTAGATCTCGTCCAATGGACCTTATGCGTACCGGACGAGCATTGCGCAGAGACAGGCCTAGAGCTGAAGCGAACCAACCTGGCCATTTCAAGTCTCTTATTGGAGCGAGGGGGTACGCACAGTCGATTCTTCAGCCGCAAGTATCACCTTCTTGTCCTGCCTTTGCTGGATGTTCTTTTCCCAGACTTACTCTTGTGTTCGGTAATTTTCTACCCGTGGTTCAGACTCTTAGCAATATTCTTTCGATGGCTACTGGAATATCCTCAACGGAATCCCCCCCTCCCCCCGCCTGCAGAATCTAATCTTTTAGGTTTCCTATTTTTGGGGAGTGTGTTCTTTTTATTGTTCTCAGCCTGGGCCTTCAGTCTCGTGGTGTATATTCTGCACGTTATGTCACGACTAGTCCTCGGCTATGGGAGATTGCAAATGGTGCGAGCGATCTTTGGTGGCGATGTCCAGGTCTATTTGGCAACACTGCTGAGCCATAAAGGCCGCGTTGGTCCCTGGCTGGCCGCCAAACTCGTCCTTGTCACTCGTCGCAACACGATCGTTCAGCTGGCTTTTCAGTCCCTGTCATATCTCGGTGGGGGCTGGATAGGAGATCCTCCAACAAGCTCTACAATCGAGGCCTCTGAGTAGTCAGTCATCGTTGAGCCTTCCATGGTCGGCGAAGACGAAGATGATTGTTCCTTCTTTTGCGTTTGATTGGAGACGGTGCAAAGGATGTTAGGTAGCTTGGTTGGGAAGAGAGACACGAAGAGCCTGATAAGCCAAATTAAGCAGAAAGGTTGCCATATCAGGTAGCAGACGCAGCAGTTTTACGCGATATGCCATTGTCGACTGGGCCTCTCAAGGAGTTCATGATCGGGGTGGAAAAGTTGTTGTACTGGCAATTCGAATACCGTAGAGGTAACGGGAGGGGAGACTAGATTGATAGATAGATTTGATGGGTCGGGATTGATTTCGATGTTTGGTTATACTAATACATTGACATATTCGTATACTCATTGCTACTCCAGCTCCGTGTGGAGGACCGACAGTCACTGCCTTTAGCCATATTCAATTCTCTCTCAAATATTAGCCGAATAGAGATGCCATCTCCGTCACAATGGTCTTCTCAAATGCTGCGAGAAACGACAGTCGATTGCGCTCGACATCATCTTCGTCTGTCATGTCTTCTTCCCCAAAGTCGCCGTCCAGCAGCCGGCGGACAATACCGGCGTACGCCGAGCCCACCGAGCATCGCAGCGGAATCTCGGTGGACTTTGCAAGCTCGGCTTGGAATGCATCCACGTCCTGCTCCTTGCTACACAACTTAGCCACAGGACACCACAGCCCGATCTCGAGGAGGATAACCCCTAAACCATACGCGTCGTAGCGCATCTGCGACAACACAGGCGCGGGTGCATCCGCAGTACCACCGTCGATGAGCAGTTCCCTATACCGCATGGGATGGCAATAAAGTTGCCAGTTGCGGCTACCTTGGACCCCATGCCACAGAGATGGGTTGAGTTCTGTCACCGCCGTGGGCGTCTCCTTTCGGGCGAAGCCGAATCCGCACAGGTAGGCATCTGAGAGCTCTAGCGGGGCTGGCTCCTGCTCCAGGAAGAGAACGCTGGAAGAGCGGATATTCTTGTGAAGCCATCCAACCGAAAAGAAGCGGAAGACACTATTCACAAGTTGGCGTGCTAGCTTGAGGCGTGTTTCGAGGGCTCTGCTGATACGTTTGCCCCTGTCCTCGATCAGAATGTCCAACAGCGTCAGAGGCTTGCGGTCGTTGGATGTTTGAAAAACGATGCCATAGCGTTTATATGCAGATTGCATGAAAAAGCCGATACATGCTGGGACGCGAAAGTCCGAAATGGAACATGACTGGCGCAACTGGTGGACGAGGAGATCAACTCGATGGTGCAGCAGATCTCGATCCGTGGCAGAGAGGCGGCTGGAAAAGTATCGCCATTCGACAATAACACGTTTATTGTGGTAAACTGTAACCTCACGCTCCAGGGGCCTCTTATCCTGGCCCAGTGACAAGTCGAAGTCTTTGCTTTCAAGTTCGAGGCAACTTTGATTGGCGTAGGACGTGATCGCTTGGGTGGAAGTCGGGGTCTCGGCTGCCTTCCTCTCACGCTCCGACATTTGGCTGAGTGATAGCAAGGTCGTGTCTGTAGCATAGCCATTCTCCCCCAGGACCTCTAGAGAGGCGTCCTCGATAATGGCTCTCGAGAAGGATGTGGTCGTGACAATACTTTCTGAAATCCGTGCCACTGAGGAGGCCTGTTGAGGACTGAGCAGGCCCAGCACATCATGGAGCATATCAACGCATGATCTCAGCTCCTCAAGCAGCCTCTTGCTTTCTCTGTATCCCGATGTACCCCATCTGGTTGCATCCCAGACGCCGTTCTTCCGTGCCTTTTGGTCCTGTGTCGGAGCCAGCTGTCTGGCATAGTCGAGAGCGGCTTGTCGCTTTCGGAGCTTGTTCCTCTCTCTGGGAGGACCGCAGGCGTCATAGCTCACAAGAAATTCTCGAATCTTTGCCAGGTAATCGTGAGTACCCTTTATATTCTCCACAATGCGGTCGCGTATCATTCCCTCAATGCACCGGGATGGCATCAGATTTGCGATGTCTGCGGGCGCCTGGGTAGGACCTGAGTCACGAGGGTTCTGCTCAATGTTCATGGCAAGATCCCAAAGACCAGTTTTTCCGCACCAGATGACGAATCGGAGGCGCTCCCAGTTAATCTTTCGGATGAAGCTGTCGAGATCATCAGAGACGCGACGGCCGTCAGCAATGTCTTCCCCGAGGTCAAGGCAGGCAGTGACAGTGCCAACGAGGCCACCTACGCCAACGACCAGCCCCGCAATATCCATGACAAATAATGCAGAAGGCAGCAGAAGGGGGCGGAAGGGATTGAAAGTGTGGGTAAGATAGTCTGGCGATAGTAGACTGTGATAGTATTAACTGGGTATTTAATCATCCTTTAGATAACTCGCATTTTAGAGCGGCTAGTTATAGAGGCTAGGCGGTGAGAGGAGTGGCAGAACTAGGAGCTTAACTTGAAAGTATTAAGAAAAATAGAAATTATTATATAATATAAATAATTAATAGTAGTTTATTTTCTCTTAATAAGCTATGTATTGAAATATATGTTTATAGCTATAATTAGAAAAGTCGTAGCACTTAAGATTATAGCATTAGGCTAATATAGCTTGTTACTAATATATTTATAGTTTTAAAAAGAAAGACTAAGTTATAATAAGTTATTATTAGCTATGAAAAGAGTATTATATAAAGAGTATTACATAACTATACAACCTTGTTGCTCTTTAGGCTTGCCCCTTTGCCATATGGCCCATGGTAGAATCATCTTAACGCTATTGTTTGCTTTTCCTAGTCGCTTAATGTGATAATAGATCTGCTGAATGGTAGTCGCCTTTCTCACCGCCGCCTGTAGGATTCCCTATATTTTTTGCTGTCGGTTTCGCGGGTCTTGAGCCGCAGCGACCAAACCTCGACCTTCGACCAGGATCTCAACAGTCGCGTCCATCTCAAGATAAAAGACTCCCCGCAGCACCGGCGTCCACGCTTATGCCTACTAGCTAAAATACAGCGTGTAAAGGGTGTGTGTTTTGTGCAATGTATCAAACAACGCATATCGGTCGAGTTAGCGGGGAACTTCTTCGCAACTGACGCTACCTAGTCACTCAAAGCAGCCATTTCAGCAGGTGACCAAACACGTGCCTACCTACGTAACGACAACTTCTCTTCGCGTCGCAACATCCCGGGCGATATATGCAATCCTCCCAATCCACCTCGTTGGCCATGGCGCAACAATATTATAAGATTCGTCGTCGCAAAGCGGCGCCCTTCCGTCCGAGGACAACGATAATGCGAGAAACTCCGTCATCCGATTGCTTCCTCGACGACCAAATTCTGGAGGGCCCTCCAAGCTATTCGAAAAATGATTTCGAGAAGCCAAGGCTTCGAAAATGTCGCTTTGATGTTGCCGATATTGATTGGGAAGCTTCGAGACGTATAGGAGGTGGGCTTGATGGATACTCTTGGATGATATCCTTTGGCAAGGAAGGGCCGTATGTCTTAAAGATGGTAAGATTGCAATGCCTCTTTCCTCGGCCGCCGTTTTCTCATATCATGAGTTTCAGTTCTGGGACCTAGAGCACCCTAAACACTACTTTGCCCCCGAAAGAGAATGCCAAAATGCTGCTATTCTAGCCATGATGGAAGCCTCGGTAGATCGAGCGGCCACTGAGTCAACTAAACTCTACCTCGATCCAAGTCCAAAAACCAAGGAGGACGCCACGGCCAACTTTTACGCATTTACGAAAGAAAATCTTCAATCGCAATCTCAACACATACCAGACTTCAGCATATCATCTCTTCCACGCTTGAGGAAGTGTTACGGCTGGCTGAAAATCAGCGGCCGAGACTCTCAGATCCCTTCGACTTTGTGGCCACCGACATTGAACGTGGGAAAAATACAGCGTCGCATGTCAGGCGACGGAGAACACATCGCAATCGTCTACGAGTACATCGAAGAAGAGGCGAATGACCCGAAAAGGACGGAGGAGGTTGTTACTTTTCTATGGCGAGCTGGCTTCAGTTTTACCAACTACCCAGAGGAGAGAAACTGGAAGGGCGGAGTACTCTTGGATCTGTCAGAGATTGTTCATGTTGAAGGATATGGATGGAAGGAGAGAGACTTTAGGTTCAGCGATGCAGCTCGCCCCTAGTAGAATAGTTTAGTTTCTTCATAGGGATAAACGAGCCAGTTATCAAGGTTTATTATTCGCAAAGTATCGCGCTAACGTCGGGATTCGTTTGTTGTTCTGGATTGTTTGTAGTTGTCTATCGCTTGGGCTGCTACTCGTGCAGGGCGCAAGCTCAAAAGGGTTCTACGATGCTGCCAGAGGGCGTAGGTTCCTGGTTACCCCTGGATTCATTGATAAACCCTTGTATATGCAATGATAGTTCTTGAGCCTGGTTTGTATGATCTCGGAATCCAGGATGTGTAGTCACTGAAGGAGATAGAGATAATTTTCTCCGGCACCAGCATGAAATGGTGTGGAGGCAAGGGGTCTGCGGAGTGACGACTGGAGGAGACATATGTAGTGAGAGATGATGTGTTTCTTCCGGAGTCTAGACAACTCGGACGCTAGGATGACCTTCTCAGTCGACAATCTATCAGAGACAACCAACATTAATCTGCGTTCTCCTGCTTGCTAATCCCCTCTGTCTTTATGCCAAGCGAACATGACCCATCTCACTAATAGCACTGTTGAGAGCGTGTTGACAAATGAATGTTGCTTCCAAAGGGGGTGTTGCTTTAGGCATTAACTACCTAGCGGAGCTAAAAACCTACCTCTCTTTATCAGCGCTGCACTCGTCCTTTGCATGATCAGTTCCATCAACAGCACCCAGTATCTCCGTCCGCAATAGGCGCACTCAACTCATCCGCGTCATTCCTGACGAGAACATCCTCAGAGATATCTTTGGCGAAAATCGGCCGGCAAATGTGTTAATTATTCTGCAAAATTGGGATAAGTACATATTCAACGCCGATTTCCCAGACGTCACTGGAGACGTGCAACCTTCCAACGTGATTCGAATGGAGGCAGTGGAGTGCCAAAGTTCTGCCCAACTCGCCATGGTTGTCGCCATGCGGCGGATCGCCGCCATATGTATTCCCGATCTTGTCCCCAAAATCCTGCGACTGGGCGCCGCTACCAATGCCCAGGGCCGACAGTTCCAGTTCTGTGTCATGGATTGCGTGGAAGGGGTTACTCTAGAGGAGGTCCGGGATCAATTGAGGGACGAGAACCAAAGCTCTGTCGTCGCTACGCTGGTCGAAGCGCTGAAGAAGTTGAACTCCGTGCACCTTTCCGACTCCGTCGTTCGACAAATACTGGGCCAGGCACTGGGGGATAAAAATCAGCTCGTCCTCCAAAGGGCCGTCCTCGGAGGGCCTTTGACAGGATTCCTGTCCAACGGCTCTGACTTGCTGGCCGTCACCCAACAGAGATTGCGGATAAAGCAGCCATTTTGCAACATCATCTCCTCGACAAACCCAAACGGACTGGTGGTACAGTCCTGCTTTCAAGGTTTAATTACCTCTATGCCGATTATAACCGCCCAATTTACATACGGATTCTTGCGTCGACTCTAGGGACAAAGGCATTTCGAAGAGTTGTAGCTTTTGTGTTCGAGCATGGTCTATATCTATAGACACTGCAACGATGAAGAGAGTCCGGCCTTGTGACAGCCGCCTCGGGGACTCCCTGAAGCAGAATTCAGTGCTATATCAAGCAGCCTAACCTTGGAGCGCGCGACAGCCTGGCGCATCGGTATCTGGTATTACCAGAGGTGAAGCTTGGGGCCATGTCGACATTCTCGCTATGCCAACCCGAGCACTCCCTTCCTGACTGCCCTGCGGAACGGACTCGCTACAGGCTGGACATCATACCGCTGACCATCACGATTGCCACTCTTGTACAAGGCGGGCGAGATAATAAACTCGACGGCCTTGGTGTGGTCATCGTCGTCCTCCTCATCAGGATCTCTAAGGTCATCCATTTCCTCGGGCTTGAACAACAACGATCCCGCAGTTCCCCTGGCATCAGGAAACCGTACATACCAGAACGCCCTCTGCTGGCGCAATACCTGTGCGAGCTCGGTGGCTGGCAACAAGATGTTGTTGCGTAGTGAAAGACTCAATTCGTCGAGGTCTGCGTCCAGGGCCGCCAGGGGATGGATGGTTCGCAAGATCGCTTCGAGAATTCTGTTCACATCACCATCGGTGTTTGGCGACCACTTTCCGGGTGGGAACTGCTTGGCAGCTATAGAACACGTTCTGGCTCTCCAGTCGTGAATCGCTGGTAGAGGGATCATTTCTTCTAAGGTTCGGCACATGTCAGAATTATTCAGAATTATTTCAACCTACAAGGGCATGTCAATTGTAACTGACCTGAGTTCAAGAAACTCGTCTCCAATCTTCGGACTGCTCTCGCTAATTCTCTCGGGAGCCAGAGATCTGGCGCAGATTCCCATTTCTCCCCGTCCAGCGGAATCGGCGATGGCAAGATGCGTGTTGCGACATGAAAGGCAACCCAGCCTCGAACGAACATCCGCCTATTTCCCCTCTGCGTAGGGGAGAGCAGGTATTTTATGGTTTTGAAATCCGCAAAAGGGACGATTTTCTGTATTTGCCCTAGGTCGCGGGTAGCTTCTTCAACAGACACAGAGCGCTGGCCGCCTTTGCAGAACATCATTGACCAGCCCTTGGTCTGCTCCAGAATCTTATTGAACTGGAATCGGATTTCTTCATCCTCTTCCCCCCGTAGAAGGCCGTCACTATCATCTAGGGCTGTCTGCAATGCGTTATTGCGCCACTTGAGCTGGAGACAGGCTTCACTGAGCTCTCGGACCATCGCCTCCAACTCGGAGGTCTTTGCCCTCTCAGACGTTAGATCTTGATGGGTCCAGCCAGTGCCAGCAAATTTGTATCAAATGGCCTGGAGATCTTACCAAGGAGGCCATTGTGTTGGCGACGGACAGGTAGCTGTGGAAAATCAACGTCGAAGGTCTGTATCCACGATCGATGCGTGCTTGCGTATCGACCCTGACTTTTGTTCGCTTCTGGAGGTCGGCTCAAATGGTGTCACTATTGAGCAAACGTAAGGACTCGCAACCAATCTTACTAATCTCCTGGCTATTGCCTTTGATAAGCCATGTCTTGGTTCAGCAGCGGCTGAAAGATGCAGGCCACGTATCCATGACATCACCTCAGAGTACAAGGTACACCATCGATACCAAATCACCGAGGGACATTAGCAAGTTGCATTGGGACGGTCTAGTTGGTCCGTGTGGGAGCTGGACCACCACCTCAGAAGTAGGCTGTGATGGAAGCTCTGTTCCGAAGCAGGCTGTGATACACGTCTGTCAAGGATTCACTCTAGCCGAGATTGCCTCTCTTTTCTCTTTCCGCCACCAAACCCTCCTCCTGGGATCCGGATCTTCCTCGTGACAATATCCAACATCCCTTGCTCGCCTGCAGACGGCTCCCCTCCCAACCAACGGGTTCGTCTGACCATGCCATGGGGCAGCACTGGACTGGGCATCGTCCTTGGATTCAGCAACTACCCCGCTCCAGGGCTGAATACCTACTTCGTAGAAGCAATTCGCCGTCTGTGACTGAAAGTGCACAACTACGCGGGCTCGTGGCTAATCAGAAGGCCTCCCTCATTCCTGTGCAGAAGGGACAACCCCCAATTGGCCGGCTTCTATCATTATCGCCCATCCGATACAAACACTCAGGGATCAACAATCAGACATCATGGATTTCGATCATGCTGCGCTCTCTAACTCACTTGACAAGGCCGTCAATAAATGGAGCTACCAGCAGCTCACCACCTACAGGGAGGCCGACGAAGAGCAGGAGAAGCTGCAACGCCCATGCGGAACCCCGAACAGCATACTTGGCCCCCCGCGACCACCCACTGCTTCTCCTTTTCCTCTCTTCGTCTTGGATCTTCCCTTCGACATCGGCGCAAACATCTCGACGTAGGCGACGCTGCTGCTCTTCCGCCTGGCGAAGCGCCTCCTGCTTCTGTGTCCGGTCCCTCTCCATCTGACGCCCCAACCTGCGATCGCCCTGGGCTTCTCGTAGTTTTTGCTCGAGCTTCGCAATGTCCATTTGGTGTTCCTCCCGGATCTTGTCCAATTTGGAGTGGACGAACGAACCGGCTTCCGTTGCATCAAGCTGCTTGCCTTCATCGATCATCTCCTTCTGTATGCCGAGTGTCACAGGTTCCTTGGCCAGGAGCTGGTTGACAAGTGCTGTGGCAGATGCGTGATCTCCGTGGAAACGACTCATGCATGAGCCATGCCTGAGCATGTATGCCCAGAAGTTATCGCGGAGCTGGCGCTCTCGAGATGCACCGCTTGCCTCGTCGATCTCGTTCCACCGACTCGTGACGAGGAGGACGTTCTTGAGGGCATCTTTGCCGCATATTCTCTCGAACATATCCAATGTCTTCACGCTGGAGCCCGAGTAGCGAAGATCGGTGATCCTGTGAAGGTAGAAAATGCCCCTTAGCCTGTATTTGAGCTTGTGTTGTGCCACGAGGATTCCCGCAATCTCATCGAGCACGTCCACGTCGGATCGGTAGGTGTCGTCGAAACCAGGCGTATCGATGACGAGCAGCTTTGTTTGGCCGATCGTTACGGGTACTATCTGGCACCGTTGGGTGCCTTAGCAACGGTCTGTCAGCATCATTTTATCCCTCATGTTTGGTCCACAGGAAAACCTACAAGATTCCAGTTCGGCACCCTCCTGCACGACATTGGCTCCGGCGAGTTTGTTGATGAAGTAGCCTTTCCCAGCGCCTGTAACGCCCATCACCACTATCATGTCCATTCCATCCGTATACGCCTCGTGGCGAGTCTGGCCGCGACTCCCTGAACCTTCGTTGCTCATGCTGTTGCTTGACTTGGTTGCTCTATTGGAAGAGAGCGAGACGACTGTTGGTTTGAACGGAGATGAGATGCGATCTCTAGAGCGGATAGGCATGCATTTTATCCCCGTAATGGATACATTCGACTGCGCCCTTTATCCCGCAGGACGGTAGCAAGGCAAACACAACATACCTAGCCTTCAGATGATTGCCTTGGGCGGAGCTGAGCTGCCAAGCCAAAGCAGGCTGTGGTGGCGGCAACCACATCAACCACTCAACTCATGAGAACAGTCGTATACGGCGGGGCATATGCATTTTGAAACAGGATTTCCTTCAACTGTACATTAGAAGTACTGAGTACTTGCCGGTGGCTCTCATTCGAGCTTCGAGCGTGGACTTGAGAAGCAGGCTGTGTCTGCCGTTGGCTCACCTGATCATGACTCCTTCAACGCCCCGTTCTTTCTTTCGTCTTGACAGCGCTTAAGAGGGCTTTTCCAGAAATCAGTCTTGCTGCCCAAAGTTCCCGTCCCCAACTCCAAGGGGGTACATCCTTCTTCAGGAGAAGATTGACTCCATTGTAGGTTCTCGAGAGTAAGGCAAATCTCAGCCTCTGAGCCGCAATTCTTTGCACAGCGATCTCTCCCGCCGACATTTTCGACCAGTCGCGCCATAGACCACAGAAAATCAGTTCCCCAACTTTCTGCTTATTCGAAGCACCGAGCCTCGTACTGTCCGAGCCCTCATCTCGGAATGGCAGCGGAAATCGTGATTGGAATAGATTTCGGAACGACGTAAGTTCTCGGAAGGTTACAGGGTGAGTTGAACAGCGAACTAGCCATCGAGATCGAACACGCAGATACTCCGGTGTGTCCTGGGCTGTGAACGAGGGTCAGAGAAATATCCACCTTATTCACGACTGGCCCAATCCCTCAGCTATCAATGCCGACAATGCCAAAGTCCCTTCGGCAATCCTCTACAAGGATGGACGCGTCCACCAGTGGGGCAACCAGGTCGGGCTTGGAGAAGACACCATTCGGTGGTTTAAGCTGCTGCTTGAGCCTCACCCAGCCATGGGAACCAAGGAGGTAGAGTTTTTGGAGAAGAACAAGAATCTGCTTAGCAGGATCGGTAAGACCGCTGATGAAGTCGTCTCAGACTACCTCAAGAAGCTATGGACTCATACCGAGGAACATATCCGCAAGCGAATTGGCAAGAATTGGAAGATGGCGTATTCAGTTTCCGTCATCTTAACAGTGACAGGCATGTGGTCCCATGTTGCCAAAGACAGAACATTGAAGGCAGCAAAGGAGGCAGGCTTGCCGAGAATTAGGCTGGTAGCAGAGCCAGAGGCGGCGACACTGGCAACCCTTCGTGATAGGAGAGAGGAGGTTTCCCTTCAGGTATTCTCATCACCATACTATTGCATGACGAAACTTGTTAACCTTCTATGGGCAGGAAGGCGATGTTCTGACCGTATGCGACGCTGGCGGCGGCACCGTGGTAGGGACATGAGCCCCCCATGTGGTTGATAGCCATACCCTAACGATGTACCGGCATATAGGATCTCACCAGCTACAAAGTGAATCGACTGAGGCCTCTTGAGATCGAGGAGTATGCCGAGAATGACGGTGAGTGTGCTAGCTGCGTGCCCTTTGTCTCTCACCGGTTAATGACAGCGTTGTAGGTGGCTTCTGTGGCTCAGTGCTCCTCAATGTGGCCTTCGAAAATCACATCAAAATGATGGTCGGTCCGCAATGGCAGAGCATCAAAGATAGCCGCAAGAAGAGGATGATGCAGAACTTCGAGTATGGGATCAAACGTTGTTTCTCGGCTAATGACACGACATACTCGGTAGAGCTGATCGGGGTCGAGGATAACAGCGATGAAACCATCGTGGACGGCATCATCCAGTTGGAGAAGTGAGTTCAGCACACCCTTCCGTTACCTCCACAGCTGACCCATGGATCCTCCAAGCAACGAGTTGCGCACCATCTTCGATCATGTATGCGGCCAAGTCACAACCCTCGTGCAAAGCCAACTCGCCGAAGTTGAACACGAAGGGTTGAAATCGAAGGCAATTCTGCTCGTCGGTGGGTTCGGTTCGAGCGAATATCTCCACCATTCACTCGAAACATCGTTTTCTCCAGAGCAAGAAGTACTTCAGGTCAATGGAGCGTGAGTACATCTACCTCAAGCATGGACCGAGCTGACTCTCTCCGTCATAGATGGTCCGCCGTATGCAGAGGCGCCGCTCTATGGGGTCTTGAGTACTTGGACCATCGAAAAGTCAAGCCGTATTCAGCTGCAGAAAGGCCGTTTTCAATGGTTGCATCACGTATCTCCAAGTACAGCTATGGGACCTTGTATACGGAGGACTTCGACCCAGAGTTGCATGACGAGGCGGATAGAGTATTTGACCCGACTAAGGGGGTTTACGTGGCAAACAATCAAGTGGAATGGCTTTTGAAAAGGGTGCGTATGACCTGTGTCCTGGCCCTTGTTGAGGAATACTAAAGCACAAGGCACAGGGAGATAGAGTGATCGAGAGGCAAACACTGAGCTGCACACTGGAAAGTCCTATCCTCGAAGATAAGTTTGCGCATTCTGAGGAGGAGGCCCTCACAGCAGGCTTGTACTGTTGCAAAGACAAGGTGCCTCCTCTACGGCTCAATAATTGTGAGCTTGGATCCCCGCCGATTGGGTTGTGCTCTCCTAATTAACTTGCTTCTAGCCGTGAAACATCTTTGCACCCTCACGTTTGGGGTTCCGCGGCCAGAGGTCAACAAGGAGATACCTTACATTGGCTTTGACTGCAATACCTATAGAGATGTTTCGTTGGATTATGCCATTGTCCTGGGCAACGTAACCCTGGGCTTTCAAGCGACGTATTGGGGCCAGCTTCTTGGGACTGTGGAAGTGGAGTATGTAGACGACGACACTTGACCCGGGGCTTCAGTGGTGGCATCTAGGCCATAATATTGGGGTATGTGATCTTGGATTTAATGTAACTGGTCATGAGGATCATGGAGACCTTTAGAATGATCTGCCTGTAGAGGACAGTGGAGAAGAAGTAATAGCTTGACAACATGACCAGCTCAGCTCCTTATTTCTAAGCAGCAGCCTAATGGCCTTTCTTGGTCCTATTTCTGAGCCTCTGACAGAAATGAGGACAGTTCTATCAATGGCGTGATCCCCAAAAGGCGCAGGTTAGGGCGAATCGTAGTTAATCCTCAGCCTATCTTCAACTTTCAGTTCAAGCTTATCAGCCGTGAAACACCTTGTCCGTCAGTAGGGGAAATCTTGTTCGGCGTATTTCACGCAATGTGGCAAGGAGCTTATTCACCTCCTGTCCAAAGAGAAAAAAAGGAATCTCCTAGGCCTAGGATTTGAACCTAGCTCTCCACCCCCGTATTCGGGTGTCATATCGACCTTCACATCGATGCGCATGCCATTCAGCACGTTCACCACTACGCCAGTCTGGGTTGCACCAGTGCTTAGCATTATATAGCTAAGGGATCTTGCGGACGCATCAGTGCCAGCGGCCTGAGGGCTTTGTAGTTTAAGGACCGGGTTTCTTTCTGCCCGCTGCAGCGAGTCCCCGGAGCCAGCTTGGTGAGTGTCTGCCACCGACTCTGCAGCCTTGTATACTTCTAGTATCAAGTTGAGTGACAGTTTGGAAACCCCGCAGCTCAACGCCTTTCTATTGGGCGGATGACAACGACAACGCCTTGATGCCTAACTAAACGCATCTCAAATTCGAAAAGTCGGGCTTTGATTTCCTAAAGCATTCATATCTGTACCTACTTCCCGAACTCTTCTCCGCCCAGAGAATCTTCTAGGAAACGGCCATGGGTCTGTTGACCAAACTATCCGAAGTTTTTAAAAAGAGCCCGGAGTCTGACCGCATCGGGGACACCAACCGCAATCCGGACGCAACTAGTACAGAGCCGGAACGTCGCACCAGAAATCGCTCTCAGAGTCGCAATAAAAGTCGCTCCCGGATTCCCCGTAAGACGAGCCCAAAGCGAAAAAGTGAGCGCTCCGCATCAAAAGTCAGAAGTGACTCGAGAGATAGAAAGAAGACTAGGCCAGGTCCTAGTTACGAAGAGAGAGAGGCGCTCGATTCCTTACTGGTCGGTACTGCGGCGAAGGATTGGAAGAGCAAGTTATCAATGGTCCATGCAAGGACTTGCTAATGTTATTTGGGTATGTAGATTCGACGTTCGAGGAACACACAACCAACGCACTCAAGAAGCTACAGGAAGATAAGGGTGACGGAGAGGTAAACTCCAATGCCCATAACTATTAATGAAATGTCAAGGCATTAACACGACAACAGACGGCTCGACCCGGGAACCATGTCCGAGACACCCTTGGGGGCGGCCACAGCTTCCGGAATACCAGAGACGACAGGAGCGATACCAAGACCAGCACACCCGGGACAAAAGGGTGGGATGGAGACACCGGATACCACGAGACGATGGAGGATCCGCAGAAAATGGCCACCTTTCCTGGGTTATCGCCAGCCAAAGAGGCAGGTGAGCGATGATGAGATAATTGAGATGCTGAGAGGCATGGTGTCAAAATCCGCAGTGCTCGGTCTAAACCAGAAGGTTGCGGATGCGAGTCAATCTAGTCTTGTCTACACCGTCTCTGGATTGGAGGACAGAGCCGTTGTCGTCATGAACTTGACCGAGCTACAAAGACTAAACCTCCAGGCATTGAGGACGAAGCTTGCCCGGCATGCCGTGGAAATTTTGAAGACGAAATCATTAACAGAAAGCAAAGCGATGACAGCGACACGGCTGATGAATACATATTGTATGTTGGAATCATCACGTTCTTCCAAGGCAGGACAGATCATCAGATGCTGGTGTTGAGGCAAACAGGCAGCAGGCGATGCTCTCCGGAACCTTGACTACATGAAAGAAAAGCACCACGACGACATCACGCATGACCCTTTCAAACTCAAAAGTTCTCTAATGAGGGACCGGTCTATTATGGATGAGGTGAATCTTTTCCCCCATTGGGACGAAATGCCGGAGCCGGATAAGACGCAGCTCGCGCCGGACGATGCGGACAGGCCGCTGTTGCTTGGAGATCCGCGCGGACCTACCAAGGACCGAGAGGCAACAGATTCATTCCTGTTGCGCCTCTTGTTTGGTATTATTGGGGGTGTGGCTTTGGTTGGGCCAATGTTGATAATGGTTTATTTTGACCGTCAGGTCGTACAAGTGGCGGTAACTTGCTTCGACGCTCATTTTTGCAGTGGGCATGGCTTTCTATCCGGGTTTTGGTGCGTCTCCATTGACCCTCGTGGGCGCAACGGCAGCGTATGCCGCAGTTTTAGTAGTATTTGTCGGAACATCAACATCTGAAAAGATAACCTAGATTGAGCGATGAATTCTACATCAGTGACTTGCAACCAAACAGCTTAAGATCACGTATCAAGCAAAACAGACAGAGCTTCTCCAAGAACAGGTAGACTGGCAGAAGGAGCAGTCCACAGCCTATGCAGATGAGAGGTCTGATGCCTGTCTTTGGTATTTGTGTGATATCAACTCCCGAGTAGAGAAGGATCGCATTTAAAGGGCCAACGGAGGTTTACTGGAGGATTAATATTGTCGGATCCTAAAGAATTCTGATTTTATGCTATAGCGTCTTGGTGAGAAAGGTGCTCGGTCGCTCTGGGTTATGGCAGAGCCGGGACAGGGCAAGACGATGCTCATGTGCGGCATTATTGGCCAACTTGAGATGGACAAGTCTCAGCTTGTCTCCTGCCTGAGAGACGACGTGGTATGCTTTGTCCACCAGTCGACGATGCAATTTCTAGAAAGGGATTAACTGGGGAGGGACGGGCATGTCCCGACAAGTCAGCACAAAGCCCTATACTCTAGGTCCATCAGTCTCTTATCCGAGAAGCTAGGGCGGGAGATTTAGGACCTCGAAGGATCCTTTGGCCATTGAGAGTGGTCACGCGCGATCACGACCCGCTCGCTGCGTGTCGATACTCGTGCATCTACTGGGTCGACCATCTTTGCGACTGCGCTTCGGCAAGGGAGTTCAGGGGCAGTGATCTGGTATAGGATGGGTCTGAAGTTGGCATCTTTGCCCAAACCAAGTACATTTACTGGCTTGAGGCTCTCAGCCTCATCCACGGACGGTAGAGCGGTCAGGAAAATGCTCGATGCCACCGTGGATGAAAGTATGAAGGGTAAAGTAGTAGGGTCACTGGATTTCCTTTTTGCCCAGTCCCCGAGTATTTAATATCGGTGCTTGTGAGAATAGTATTTAACTCAATATCATATTCGGCCCCAATCTCGGCTGCAGCAAAACAACATTGATTGCTGCAGATGCAAAGGACAACCTTTTCTCTTCCGACAAAATACAAAAGCACTGCCTTCTTTTCCAAATTTCTCCCGTCAACATTGCCGCTGATCACTATACGACCCTCTTCTCGCTTTTCAGGAACCTCGACATCATGAACTTTGCTCCAAGAGGCTGGTTGTCAGCCCTGGCTCGCGGTCGCTTGTCTTGTCCGCCTGGCCTTGTTCTCAAAAGCCTCGAAACTCTTCCGCCCCACCTTATTGTCGAGATAATGAGCCACTGCAGTTCAATCACTGACATCCGGTCCCTCATATCAGCCTCGCCGGTGGCTCTGTCATGCTTCAGGGCGAATCGAAAGCGGATCCTGAGAACCCCTTGTTCTTGTATCAAGACCCAGCTCAACGAACTGCTCCCTATGGCACTATTCGACATCCGCCTTCGACATCTGCGAGAGAAATATAATCACCTAGGTGCCAATACGATGGAATGGCTTATAACACCGCTCCTTGAAACCCTACAAGCGCCAGGCACAGGAGCATCGGAATCAAAATTCGGAGTTGTCCCGTTCGTTTGGGAATGTAGCCTTCCAAAGCTCACCCATCTCACGCGTCTCATCTCAGATACGGAGGACATTATGACCAAGTATGCGACAGAGACATGGGAGAAAATGCAGGAAGACCCGACGCGCTATATTGGCCATGTTCCCAGAGATGGATTTCCAAAGCTGGAGCGTGAGCCTTTAGACCTATCTACTAGAGAGCGTGCTAGGCTACTAGAGGCATTACTCTGTTTCGACATCTATTGTGGCGCCTTCTTCTACGATGGTGATTCTATCTTTCAAGGGAACACTCCACTCCAGAAGCTTGTTTGCGAATTTCAAGCCAACTCGAGCATTGGAACTTACCAGAGGATGCTCAACTTTTTTACTATCCTCCATTGTATCATGGAGAGACTTTCGCTCCTATTGAGGAGGGCTGACGCTAGTCTACACAACGAGGGAGGCTGGGCTCATATGACAGGAACAAGAGGCCTTTCGGAATTCATGTTTCGTTCTCAGAACGAGGGTGATGATTTTCTCCAGTATCTCTGCTCTCAAGGCTACTCGATGCTTCTTCACTTGGAAAAGCTTAACGACCAAGGACTACTGGAGTTTTTTGTTACGACGTTCTTCCATTTCCGCTGCTCGTCGAAACCTCCAATATCGTTGACGAGAGCTTGCAGGTCTACTCAGCGGGAATGGATGCCCTGGTTAGACTCCCACAAGTATCACGAAATCGATATTTCTTGGGATCTTGAAATGGGGTTCTGGGATCAAGATAGAGTGGACAGTCTGAGGGCTCGCGTGGAGTCATGGGCAAGTCGGAGAAGACGATTCAGGACTGTCACAGCTCGTGGCTTCTCAGGCTAGGTAGGTGGTCTAGGGGGACTCATACCAGCACCGGGGACGGTGCAAATGAGATCCACGATGTAAGCACAACTGGCTAAGGATCGGGCGGGTTCGAGATCCGGCTAATTGTCTCCAATTGGCCCTAACAATCGGCTTCCACTGCCAAAATAGTATAGAGACACAATATCGCCACTATCCCCTAGCTAGGAGAATCATCAGCTACATGCTCGCCTCTACTGCTCAACGTTACACTGTCGAGCTTATCCAATGGATGATATCTTCTAAATGACAGTTCACTACCGTAGTTTGGGAGTATTTTGGAACCATTGAATCTAGGTACTCGTCGCCTACATCCAGAGAGACGTTGTGGGTGACATGAGAAGAGCAGGTTTCTGCTTCCACTGTGATGAACGAAATCACGCTTCGGCGTCTCACCTCCACTCCCAAGATGCCCAGACGCCCTTAGTCATTGGGACTAGCTAGCCTAACTGGTCTGTAGAGCGGGAAGGTTCGCCGCCCGGACTGTCAGGTTCGAGGCCGAGAGGGGCAAATAGATCAAGGGCAAGAATCTTCAGCAGCAAGAAAGGGAGGGGATATTCTACGTGCCAGTTCCCCCCTCCCCCAGACCGTTTTTACGAGGCATATTCTATACAAACCGTACCACGATTGCAGGTTCTATGTGTGTCAGACAGTTGGCAACCTTGACCCAGCCCGCGCAGTTGGTCGTGAAAGTTGGCAGCTGCGTCCTCCAGTACGGAATCCACGCTCTAGTAACGCCTACCTTAACACTTTTAGCAATCAGGAAGTTGCAACGATGGCCATGTGCATTGACTGCTCGATACTTTGGTCATGGCTTTGACCCAACATCGCCAGTTCAATTGCGCTGTTCATCATCTCTTCCAGCATCAGCATCGCCGAGCTCTACCAGTATCGACATTGACATCATCTTCAAGCAATCACCTACCCTACACCAAGCAAAATGGCGCGCCAGTTCCAGTACCAGCGGATGAATCTTGATGACTGGGAATACAACAATGCCCGAGTCCAGATGTACGGCGGGTGGCAATCCCTTAATACCGATTTTCCAGATGCAGAGTCCCAAGCTGGTTACGACGAGTATCGAACGGTTACAAATATGGTCAATGCGCTAAGGGCAGACCGAACGCTCTAGATCAACGTCCATCGGAACTCGCCAATGCCTATCGGAATGCCCAGATGCGAAAAGGGAATGTCTCTCGCTGGTTTGAACCATATTATTTCCATATGTTCAACTGGTATCCGCCTGGAAATCCTGTAAGTATCATCTCCAACTGAGCAATCCAATCGCCATCAATAACTGACTGGTGTAGCAACTGCAACCGGAGAGCCGCGTTCCTCGAGAACCATCCATTTGCCTATCATGACCTGGGCGCGCGGTTATATCATGAGGCTTTAATTGATCGTGCAGTTGGTTACCTCGCGGACTAGGAATGGTGGCTTCACTATTGCCTGGAGGCCAAGCGTGAAATGCAAGCTGGCCGTTATTACTTGGGTTACAATATCGGGGTAGGGCATACACTAGAGGGGAGGGACAGGGCATTGCTTTACGATAGGCTTTGGAAGAGACAGACGCTTATTGAGTATCCCCAAGAGGGCAGGTATGCTACGGGTAGTCCATAATGGAGAATATTGACTTTAACTCTTCCGCTACACTTCAGTTTTTTTGGCCCTTTGGGGCTTGGGAAATCAGCAGGCGCAGATACAGAATTTACTCAGGAATGCGGCAACCGTCAAGGAGAATTCCCCTTTCTCATTTCCATTTCCCCAGATTTTATCTCCTGGTGCGACAAGATGCTTTATCTTGACACATGGCTTGCTTGGCTCCCTGATTGCCTGCCCGAACCTCTATCTTGGCAAGGACCATCTCTCCCAACAGAATCAGAACCTCTGGACTGACAGGAAGACATCTAGGGCTGAAAGCTGGCTTTGGGGCTGATACGACTCTCTTCTCGACAATCCTTGGCTACACACTATAAGCGCCATTATTGATCCTTGCACGAGCCGTGGCAATGCCTCATCTAGGACGGAATGTTGCCGCCCACTCAGCGGCCACCAAGAGTTGATCAGGGTGTCGCAAATCTTGACAACTTCCCATCAAACCTATCAGCTCTACGCTCCCATGATCAGAATTCCGCAGCAACGAAAACTTGCCATGTCTCTCCTTGAGTACGTCCTGGACGATATGCGAGGCCATCGTGGGCTTCACCACTGGTCTGAGCGTACTCGCATCAGTATTGCCTCGTGTTTAGTCGAAGCCTCTCGGTGGCCCGGCTTACCGTGGAAGACGACTACCATCCAATGGGCCAAGGAAATCCTTGGGAACACGCAAGATGCATATTTGAACTCCTACATCACGCAGCGAGAGGTTGTGGTGAATCGGCTCACTGGCAATATGTCCGAGGCCACCAACCAGATCGACGGCCTTCTCGCTGGAGTTCAAGCTGCTGGATCTGATACGGCACTGGTCCACGCATCCATCGGCCATGCTATCATTGAGCGAGCACTCAACCACTTCCAAGCCGAGAAATTGTCAATGGCGCTAGCCGCGCTCGATTCCTGGTCACCCATGACGCCAGATCCTACTCCTGCTGAAGCTACAGTTCTCATCCGAGCGGGACTGTTGCAAGGCAAGATTCTGCGGTTCCAGGGCAGCTTTTCCCTCGCTTGCACCTCCCTGGAGACATGCCGACAATTGATTGAACAAGACCGCCCACAAACTATCCTCTTTGACGAGGATCGCGCATCTACAACATGCGAGCTCGCGTACGTCCTTTGCGAACTTGACCGGCTGGGCGAAGCTGAAGAGCTCGTGCGTCGAGAACTCCAACGGACCGAAGCTACAGAAGCAGGTCGACCGCTTTTGTCCCTTGCCCTAGCTGAGGTTTTGTTCGGTCAGAACCGCCTGGATGAAGCCGAAGCCATCTGCAGCGAACACTCACTGGTGTCGGCAAAACTCCCCCGGCTCCATCTCTGCATCACCATGGCGAAGATCCGGCATATGAGGTCCAACTGGGATAATGCCCTGTCCTGGTGGACGCAGGCTCTTCAAGCTATCAATAAGTTCCCCCCCACTAGTGGCCATGCCACCCGAACTATCTATCTTTCTATAGTACATATACTTTCCAAGCAGGGAGTCGTCGACACTGCCCAGCATACCATCACAGCTTTGGAGGACCTCGAACGCTTTCTAGATGCCTCGGAAGCCAAGTATTGGATTGCCGGGTTGCGAAGATGGTGCGAGTATCTACAGTGAGGCTGCGCAGAAGGAAAGATTTGCAGGTGGCTTTTAATCTCTTAAAAATGCCAGTTTTATATACAATTCTTTACCCTACCAATCGCAACGCAAGGAATGCAAGTATCCTTCATATCGCCTCATCAAGTGGGAAACCCCGGTTGAGATTGCATACTCAACCCCCTCTGGCTTATCCTCGCACACCAACTCCAAGTCCACAAACATAATCCTGTCCTCAATGATCAGGAGGTTTTCTAACCTCGGATCATCATAGGCGAGTCCGAGGTCGCCCAGTACGTGAAAGGCAACCTCAAGCCGGCGCTTGAACTCATCTGCGTCGAGAGGCGGGGACTTCTGGTCCCATGGATCAACCCCAGGAACTTCAGAGAGAATAAGGGCGCGAGTGCCATCGCAACGGACCTCCCCATAGAATATCGGTATCACACGCCCGTGTAGAGAATGCAATCTCTCGTACATGCGCTTTTCATTGTTAAATTCGTCGTCCCAATTCGGCTTCAATTTCTTGACCACGATTCGCGATGGGAGGAAGTAGCCTGGAAAGATCGACCTAGCAAGATCCTGGATCATGAGGGGAAGCTGGAGGAGGATCGCGATAATAGCGCGGTCGAGAGAGTTGCGAATAATTGACAGACGCAGAATATGACGGTGTTCGCTGTCATTCCAATATCCAATGGCAGACACGGTGCTGCACTTGAGACGAAACTGAGTGAGGGTGACAGAGTTAGTAGTAGGACGTGAGCGAAGCAAGGGCTAGAAAATTGGAATGTAAGACCTGCCTTGAAAGGGAGTTGGGGTGGCTTGCCCATCTCGCCCGGATTATCCATGGCGCTTATGGCAAATCGTTGAAGCGCGCGAGAAACGTTGAGGGAAGTAAAAGACTATGAAAGTTGTTTGTTTGTGCCCTTGGTTATCTTGGCGGCAATTGGATTCCTCTGAAAACCACGTAATAGACCTGCGGAGGCAGGGGTCTGTAGGTCTCCAAATGCACTCTATTCGGCGAATCTCACTCAATCATCGATCATCTAATCGTGTTCCTCCTCCCATCCTTCGGGCAGCGGTTCAACCTGACTCTCCAACTATGGCATCAACTGTTACAAGGCTCTGGGGGCTCTAACCCTATACTATGCGAAGATGGCAGTAGGTTATGGGAGACAGAAGCATTCTGGGTTTCCCAGCTGCAAACAGGACGATGAGGAGGACCTCTATTGTGCTGATTATTTTCTCCCTTAAGACGAAGACTTTTTTAGTGCTGGTAGACGGGATTTGGAAACGAGGAAACAGTAAGATCTCGCAGAAAGTAAATTGCTCAATTTTAAGCACCAAGGCTGATGGATAACGATGATTCCCCAGTGAACATCCCATTTCTCAATTGACGGATGCTCTGGAATTCGAATGAGCTGTCCTGGTCCCAGGTCCTGGCTCAGTGAGCCCAATGGGTTTGATGAGACCGGACCTCAGTCTCTTGCCCTCCAAGCCATCAGTCGCGCCGTCCAGGGAGAAGCTGAAGCGAAAGCAGCTGGCCCAGTCCTGACTTGCCCTTGCCCTTGCCTTTAGAACGGCCAGGCAGAATCTCCAACGAGAGCAGCTGACCAATCCCCCTCTTTGCAGTTTCTCCAGCAGCAGCGACGGGAGCAGCGACAGGGTCGATTAAGGTGGCGTCGGTGTCGATAAGTTGAAGGTTCTGGAGCTCAGCAGCGTTGTTGGCTTGCTCTCTTCCAATAATGTCACCAACACTATCAAGTGACTGAAATTCGCTGGTGGGTGCAGCGGAGGTGTTCCCCAAGAGGAGGAGCGCGAGGAAAGCGAGGTATTTCATATCGAAGAGTTTGAGAGAGGATCAATAGAGGCACTGGGTTGTCAAGGATGTAGTGAGTTGAGGGAAGGCAATGAAGATACTGAAGAGCTTGAAGAAGATCCGGGCAGGTCTTCTACTTTTAGAGGAGAGACTCATGGCGTATGGCGTGAGTGATGAGGTCGCAGGTTTCGACGCCCCTAACCAAATACCCCATCTGTTTCTGCATTGTCTCGGCGACACTATCGCACTACATCTAAAACGGCCTTTTCCAGGTTGCTTGGTTAAACACCTCAACCGACAGCGCACCCGACTGCTGGCGTAGGGGTTTGGTGGAATGCGGGAGCACTGAGACAACAAGTCCACCAGGGCCGACATATTTGCCATGTCTTGTCGTAATGACCAACCAGAATCTGTATAGAGCTTTCCAAGGTCTACTCACCGTTAGTCGAGGGGGGTTAACCGCATACCAGACTGGACAAAGGTGGTTCGCATTCCTACTAGTGTTACTTTTGCAACATAACCGGTTGGCATGGTAAATGTACTCTGAAGGCTGAAAAACTCGCACAGCTAATGTTGAAGTGAATCGTTTGATGAAATAGATCGCGATAATCATTCCATCAAACGCGGTAGAGACGTGACGGGAAGGAGCCTCGAGCCGTGCCTTTGTCTTCTACGAGGCTATGAATACATTAGCTGCATTGTTTCTAGCTATCATCTATAGCTCAGCCCTGGAGGCAACCAATACCGGTCATCCTACTCGCTTTTTCTCTCCTCCCCCCTCTCCGCCACCTTGAGGGCACATTACTTGGATTCGGCGGAACTTTTGGTTCGACCAAAACTAGGAAACAGGCAGCAGAGACACGCAAACCGCAAGCGCCTCAAAGTGCTTCGAGGCTGCATCCATCCTCGACGAAGCTCGGTTCATTTTATCTTCGCCGGATTAATTATCCAACCAACCACGACACGCCATAATCTTCTTCATTAGGCTCCGCTCCACGACAAGCCCGGAGACCCGAGTGCCGGTCCAACGTGGGATCCTCAGAGACGGGGTGCCCAGGACCAGACTTGTTGGAGGTTCCGTAACCACTACCCTAGGGCGAGATGAAGAGAAAACCTTTTCAACCAAATGCGGTGCCCCGTTCCGTAGAAAGTTGTTGCTGGTTGCCAATGCACTTTTAATTAATAATGTAATCACGTTACGAAGACCCAAGTCAGAGAAGTCCCCTCCCTATTGCCCAGGTATGATCGAAGGATTGTGGACTGCATGTTTGCCAAGAGCATCGGCTCTCTGACAAAGCAGCATTGGAAAGTCTTGGGATCTTGCAAACCTGGAATTGATATGCTCCAGCGGCCGCCGGCAGATGCATGGCGTTCTCGGATGCGGGAAACTCTCTCCAGGGGGCGCTGTCTGTTGATCATTACTACATCTTGAAACAGATCGTGATGCATCGGACAATGGTGAAATACCGAACGTCCCGCTTCCCCAAGAACAAGGCCCACGAATCCACACACACACATTCAGGTACTGGAAACTCAAGCGTGCGCTTCGGTAGCAGCCGTCTCCTATATTCCGAGGAACCAAATCACTAAAGCCCAAGGGGCCAATAACTAACTGGGACTTCATCTGGAAGATTCGACCCCACGTGTCTGCTACCAGCGGCCAAGACTCAACCCTCTACCGTGACACCATCTTGAGTCTGAATGGCTACTGATGTCGGACGCCATTCCCGCTCGTGCATCCAATGTGAACGTCATTCGGATTTTCCTCTCCACTCAAGCTTCTGCCAAGCTCGCCTTAGGGTACCACAGGACGGTGCCAAGAAGAGCAAGACTCCAAATCACAGCCTCGAATATCACCTTAATTACTGGCCGAGAGGTGGATGGTCGAGTCGGGTGTAATTCCCGCCCGTACATACATATTCTTCGAGGTTACTTCAAGTCGGACGTGATTTCCGCCTGTGCATCAGAATGATGGTGAATACGCTTGGCCTTTTCTCTTTCCGCCTTGGCTTCTTTGCCTGGCGCTTGACAGCGCCATAGGAGGAAAGACCAGCAAGAGATAGATGAACGGCAACGTCCATTAGACACAAGTCGAAAATTGGCATATATAAAGTGACCCGTCTCCTCAAACTTGCAAAAACTTTTCTGACGGAGCATCCAAACACACTTGCCGACTTCTCAACCTCAAAGCATACCTCGAGAAAACAAGCAAGTCTTTGACACCAACAGATCGAGATGAAGTTTCTATCTTTCCTCGCCGCGAGCCTGGCTCCCGCATTCATCCTGGCCAGCAAAGAAACTGGCTTCACCTACGAGCGACTTGACAAGGAGAATGCTGTGAGTCTCACCAGTCGCAATCATCGTGGCTTCCATTCCCTAACCCTACCTAGGTCCTCCTTGTTGTCGATATCCAGGAAGGTCTGATCCAGCTCGTGAGGGATTTTGATCCCGCTATTTATCGCCAACAGGCCGTGGCGCATGCTGCCATAGCAGAGGCCTTTGACCTCCCGGTCATCCTCACCACTTCGGCTGACAATGGTAAGAAGTCCCGTTAAGCCCTGATGAGGGCTAACGAAGTTGCCAAGAGGAGTAACTGACTCACCCACAAGGTCCCAATGGTCCTCTCATGCGGGAGATCAAGGAAATGCATCCCAATGCCCCCTTCATCCAGAGGCAGGGAGAGGTCAACTCGTGGGACAGCGAAGAGTTCCGAGACGCAGTCCGAGCAACGAATAAGACCCAGGTCATAATAGCCGGCATCGTAACGGACGTATGCACTACCTTCCTGGCCCTCTCTCTACGTGAGGCGGGCTTCTCGGTCTGGGCTAATGTCGAGGCTTCTGGAACTACCTCAACTTTCGTTCGCGATGTCGCCAATGACCGTATGGCAAGAGCGGGTGTTCATACCGTTAGCTTGTTTTCGATTCTCGGCGAGCTAATGCGCGACTGGCGAAATACTCCTGGTGCTAAGGAGGTGTTCCCCTGGCTTGATAGGCATATGCCCATTGTTGGCCACCTTACCCGAGCCCACGGGGCTGCTGTTCAGAACGGAACTCTTGCCCCTGGCCAAGAGGAGATTCTTGGGTGAAGATGATGGGGATGGAGGGACAATGGTGTGAGAAAAGGAGCCTAGGGGGAGGCCCGTATTCCGCATGTCATGCTTCAACCGGCTCGTGCAAATTGTTCTGATGAGTTCTTGACTACCTAGTGTGGAAGCAACTTGCCACACAAGGAGCAGGACCTTGGTCAGATACCACGATCATTCACTTCGATCACGACCTACACTGCCAATTTTCTTCAAGGTCGATCTTTTTTTATCAGTTTATTCAACTCACACACTCGACAGTCGATCGCGAGAGAGTCTTTAGTCTTTTAGACTTGGCTGCGAGTCTGCGAGTCTGCGAGTATTTATCTATCAATAGACAGTTACCTCCCTAAACTCCCTTGATGATTATGTTCTCAAGCACCTTCAGTATATCTTGACCCACCGTAAGGGCTACGATATAATTCCTCACACTCTTTGACGTTGCGAATCGGCATTGACTGGCACTTGAGAATAGCCAATCCCACATGCATGATCAAGTGCTTTTGGAAGAGTTGTAGTGGGTTGCTATGTACTTAACCACCCCAAGCACTCTCCACAGCTAGACAATATTTCAGAATGATACTGGTGATTGAGATGCTTGAGGGTTGACACATTGCCAAAATCCGAGATGTTGGCTGACTATAGAGATTTTGAACAAGGATGGAGATTATCTCGACATAGACAATTGCCGAATCGTGTGGCCGTAGAGCTCGCCAGTACTTCGATCATCCCTCTGATGTATGTCTGCGCTTTCCACATCAATCCGCGTGATGATGGGGATGTCGCCACCTTCGGTTTCAGAATGAGGCGAGGCCTTTGATGCTCTTACAACTGTGGTTCTCTCAATCTCAACATTCCCCGTGTGGATAGTTTCGGATCGCCTCCTTAATGGCCCGCTCTTATCTGGTCTAGATGCCCTCTCTCCGGGAATTTCTAAAAAGCCAGTGGTGTTCCGATGTGAAGGGTTCCCGGATTGCGTTGCCTGACTGCCCTGGGCAAGGTGGATTAGCTCACCGAGGACTGCGAATTCGAGCTTGAGTTTAATCGAGTAGACAACGACCTTGACGCCTTGTTGCCAGACAAAGTAGTTTTTATATTCGATAGCCAAGAGGCCAATATCCATTATGATGATGACGATGTTGATGGCGAAGAGCTGCCATAGGATGCATCTGGTATTGCCGAATGCCGTTTTGAGGATGTCGACTGTCTTCCAGATGTAAAGGCCGGAGATGATGAACTCTTGAATGCAGAAGCATGTCATTTGAACCTTTTCGAGAACATTGAAAACATCATTGAACCCTCGCTTGCTCTGATGAGGGCTGTATTCTGAGCCGAACAAGAGGACTGTAATCGAGGTGTGCTTGGAATCATTAGCTGCTGCTGCACCTAGCGGAAACTGTGATCATCTCACCCAAATGACGGCATTGCAAACAATCATCCACAGCACGGCTCGAAGAATCCTACCATCATGCATCACAAGATGAAGTCGTGAATACAGCACCATAGATTGGCCAGAGATCAACAAGATCCAGCCGATGCTGTCAATAACCATGCCCACATAATCGTGCGTGAAATCGAAGTAGACTATCATCCATCCGATGCAATAGGGTATTACGCCAAAGGAAGCAAGCAAGATGCTCCAGAAGTAAAGACCTGAGCGTCGCTTAAAGGTCACGAAGATCAGGGAAAGGAGCTCGACAGAGTTGTATAACGCGAGGGTGGAACAGACCAGCGCAACTAATCAGCAAGGATCGCAGAGAGGGCCAGGGTATGCATACAATGACCAGGACGGCCTCCGGGCTGTACAAAGCATCGGTGGCAGCCCGTTTGATGTAATCATTATCATTGTCGCGGGACGGCGACCACATCGTACCCGAAGATCATTGAAAAGTTGTCATGTGCTGAAGGGAAGATGCAGGGAAAAGCCCACCCCCAGATGATAAATGTGGCCTTAGGTCACAGTGCGGAGGAGCTGAAGCCACGAACAGATCCGGGAAGGCTTCCTTGGTTTTCGTGAGAAACGCGGGGAAGTGGAGGGTTGTGAATGACTCGCGGTAGAGTTGACGGCGACTCTTTGGGGCTAGGCGAGGTTAAAAGGCCAACGATCAGGGTCCAGAACCAGCAGATCGAGCCAACATCTGCGTCGGTCATGAGGGCCGTTTTCAGCGAGACGTAATGCTTCTCGGGTTGGACACCACTCGACATCCTTCAATCTCGGGAAGATGAAATTAGACACATCAATTCCAGCGCCTCAAGTTTATTCTCACATCAATCGCTTCCATTCTATCCCGGACGGATTCAAACATGTCTGTCACCTAAACCCCAATTCATAACTCTAGTTCAGGGTAGCTCTAATTGATTCTGGAACTAGCTTCGCGAATGAGCCTCAGTTGTCGACGCTTTCACGTTTAGTCAAACATTCCCCGCAATTGTATTCATGACAAGTATATGGATTGAAGCTTGAGTAGAAAAAAACTGAAGCTAGTTTATCAGCCCATCCCACGACGACACGATGACAACAACAAAGACAGCTCGCACTGAATTAAGTGGTGCGTCATTAGGATGTTGTTTTCGATGGCGACCTCATATTTATGGCAAATCAGAGGTATGATCAATATAGTCGCGTTTCATAGAATTTTTAAATTGATTTGTTGACAGCATTCGACGGACCAGGTATCTTGGGCAAACTGGGTCAACGTCGAGGCATCGTGGATAAAAGCGACTCGTCCACGCTCGAAACTATCCGGATTATACACTCAGGTTTATGCCCTACCAGCAGTCTACCGCGAGACATATCTTTCATGCCATCGTCCTATCCCACAGATCTGCTTCTACAATGACAGACTTGAGTAGTTCCGGCAGGACGACTGCGGCATCCCCAACGAAGATCCAGTCCCGGTCACGTCGGACATTCTTGGCATTCTCGGCGCGGGTGTTGATAGCTGTAGCCCTCACAGCTTTGTTTCGGGCTATGTCGGCGTACCTGGCGGCCGACTAAACCCTGCTGGAAGTCCCTATGGGTCCAGGGTCTTCGAAGAGTGCCTCGACCTCGTTGATAATGTCGATAGGCGGGGGCTCACCAACCAGACTACGCTGGGCCTAAGGATGCTACTATTGCACTTGGGACATTGCGGCAGCCAACCGAGAGGATCCGAGAGGATCCGGGATAGCCGGCCCAGGCTGCTGCGGGCCAGGGATCTAGAATTGAATGGCGCAACATGCTGCAGAGCGGGTGCTGTCTCTC
This sequence comes from Fusarium robinianum, assembly GCA_013623725.1. NCBI lineage: Eukaryota > Fungi > Ascomycota > Sordariomycetes > Hypocreales > Nectriaceae > Fusarium > Fusarium robinianum. The sequence continues at coordinate 130,692 of JABFFI010000416.1, read as the reverse complement.
TGATCGCCTACAAGGACTTATCGAAGGTGAAGGTCGTCCACTATTCAAACACCTGCCCTTTGTGATAGGGCTGCCAGCTTCCGTACACGGTAACCTCGATGCCAGCTGCTGGCAACAAGGCTGTCTAATCGAGTGCATACTCAGCTTTCCATAAAATCTTCATGAAAGGAGCAAGGGATTTGGACTGCCATGTGACGTTGTTACTGAGCTGTGAAATTCCTAGCGATAATCGACTGCGTAGTCTGGAGGTGAATCGTACGGGCTTTCCCAACATGTCAGAATCCGCTGAGACACGTAAAGTAGGACTGAAGGTTGGGAAATGGAAGAAAGTATGATTTTAATTTACATCGCATATTGGTCGAGATAGTAAAGTTGTTGGAAGGTCAGCGGGAAGTACGTGATTTTTTTATTGTGCTTTGGGATTTACGCCCTTCAGCTTTGCAGAACTAAGTGCAGGAAACCCGCCAACGTTGAGTGCTCTACCTCAGACCGAGTGTGAGCCACGGAATGAGTACCGGCTAGGTTCGGCCAAAGCAACACGATTGTTCAGGTAGCTACAATCTGAAATCTTTACTATTTGCAGCTGATCACCCAAAGGCTATAATCACGCCCCAATGTCATAATACCCAATATAGGTCTATACTTAACTCTCCATCAGCTCTGATATAACAAGTCTAACCAAGCAGCAGCTTTTTTCTGTCCCTTTCTCCATGGGGGAAGCCCTGCGATACATTATATAGTTCCAATCTGAGATGTTCTTGATAACGTTATGTCCCGACTGACTGGAAACTCGCGGACGGTACTCTTTACTGACCGTGGGTAGCTTGAGGTGTGGGGCATAAGGCGAACCTTCGCTCTTCTCTGGGCTGAATCTTTTCAAAGGTACACTTTGAAAGATCTACTGGTATGGCGGAGATTTATGGAGAGGTCCGAATGGAGAGGTCCGAATCTGGAAGCGAGAGAGAAATATCGCAACAGAGGCTCGTGATGGTGGAATATTGAAGATTCATAGAATCAGATGAAGCCTGGACCAGTTCTTGGCCCTGTATTCCATTTGGTCATCCTGTGAGGAAATGCGATGTCGACATCTATTTTATCTCTCCCCCCGTGAATAGTTTTGCGTATTATGCATATAATATAGACTGCGATTTCCAACGCACGCGCGGTCTAAAATTGCCCAATAATATAGTAGCCAAGTGACTATAGCCGTGATAATCCATAGCCGTGACCGTAGCCGTAGTCGTAGCTGTAGATTAGAAGTTCAATCCCCTGTTGTGATAGGTAGAAAAAAAGAGACTATTTAAAATGTGGGTCAAATAGAAGAGGGAAAATGAAAGAGTTATTTTTATGTATTTTAGCATAAAGTCAACATCATGTTCAGGGTCAATATTATATTCAGGGTTAATATCATGTTCAGGGCCAATAGTATATTCAGGGCCAACAGAATTTAGGGCCTATGTTGTGAGCATATTGAAAAGCAACATCATGTTGGGGCTCAATTGTATGTTAGGGCCCCATTTGGCTGTTGGAACCACTATGACCCAAAACACCCTCCTCCCGCGTAGATAGACACTTCCAGCGCTTTGCAGATCACAGACCCCTACTCTACCGCAACCAGAGCTCCAACATAGCCCTGCAGATTCTCTCTCGTCACAGTCGGTGACTTGAGAAGCGCTTGGCTATCCATTCTCTTTAAAGCAGCAAGAGTATTGTGAGCTCCAAACCTTGCCATGCCCTCATACAGTTCCCATCGTGTCCGCTCCCCGTGCACCTTCTCTTCCAGCATTGGAAGAAGGGGCTTGAGTCGTAGTCCCAAGCCCTCCGAGCTTGCCTTCTTCAACTCCTCAACCCAATCTCCGTATGGCAGGGGTTTCATCTCCACATCCCACAATTGTCCAGCGAGCGAAAAAAGGTCTCCCATATCGATGCTTGACCCAATGTCAGGCGTAATATGATATACTCGCCCGAGGTTGTCATCCGACATGGATATCCGCTTGATCACCGACGCCACATGGTCCACCGTCAATAGCTCTTTGCGCTGATTAGGCAGCACGGGAAAGATTCTGAGGGTCAAGCAGTCTGATAGTAGCCGACCAACGAAATCGTCTGGATTCCCGACACCATCACTGCTGTTGCATAGCACAAAGCCAAGGCGATAGATAGCGATAGGGAATCCTTGCCGTATCAGGTTCGACATGATCTCGTCAACGACCCATTGACTCTGCCCGTATCCTGTTTCGTACGGAAGAGTTGTCTCAAGGTACTGCGTCAGAGAATCGTCCTCGTGTAGTATATCTGTCTGCTTCTTGACGAGACCCGTCGGACCAAAAGCCGCGATGCTCGAGGTGTACTGAACGGGCGTGGGTCTACCAGTGAAAGCGAGCTGGAGAATGTGTAGTGTGCCCAAGACATTTGCCTGACGGTGGCTGGTGTATGGCTGGTTGTAATTGACCTGAGCACCCAGGTGATAGATGACACTCGCCCAGTTCGCCAATTCATTGAATTTGGCTTCGCTCAGACCAAGCCTAGGTTGGGCGAAATCTCCAGGAACGACATCAATTCTTTCCTTCAACATGCCACAGGTGCCGTCGAGCCGGTATTTGGCCAGGTTGGCGAAGAGTCTCTCGACGGCAGCTTGATGAGATTTTGCCCGGACAAGACACAGGACCTTCTTGACTCCGGGCAACTGCACCAGCTCCGTCAATAAATATGCGCCCACGAAACCGGTGGCCCCGGTGAGGAACACATTGCCTTCGTCGGCAGACAGCCAATGCGGAGGGGGCCCTCGATGAGCTGGAACTTCCTTCACAATACCAGTGACATCGGCGTGCAGCATTTCTTGGACATTCTCGGCATGCTGAGCGAAGCTGATAGGTTTTTTGTCGTCAATGAAGGCAGCCAGACCACCCAAGTCCGAATGCTCGTAGACAGCCCAAACCGGCAACGGTATGTTGAACGTCCGACGGACATCTGTGATCAAAGATGCCACGTTCAAGGACGTGGCACCGAGACCAAAGAAGTCACTGTTAGATTGGATGTCCTCCACTCGCACAGTCATGAGGATGCGGCTCCAGATCACCGCCAGCCTCTTCTCTGTATCCAGCGATGCTTCCGTGAATGAATCGACATTCCTGGCATCGCGCTGCTGCCGGAGAAAGTCCAATACATCCGCCATCACTTCCTTTCGATCGATCTTGCCGTTGCGATTGATCGGCAACTTCTGGAACGGCACGAGCTTCGGAACCATGTATGCCGGGAGACGGGCCCTTGCCTCGGTAAGAAGCATCTCCAGACTTCCAGGTAGGGTTTTAAACGTGAAGCAAGCGACTAGCATAGCCGTGTCAGATCCTGGTGGTTGTAACTTCATCGCCGCAACGTCGTCAACCAACCCGCAAAGAAGCAACTGTGTCTCGACGACGTCAAGCTGGACCCGATAGCCATTGATTTTCACTTCCCGATCTTTCCGCCCAAGCCAGACGAAGTTGCCTTCTTCGTTTCTTCGTACAAGATCCCTGGTGCGATAGAGAGGCGATGGATGATCAAGTCTCAAGCCCGGGACGACGACGAAGGAAGCTTGAGTCCTGTCTGGATCATTCGAGTAGCCGCGTGAAACGCCTGAACCCCCGATAAATAGTTCCCCGGGTTCTTGGCCAACGACCGGCCGTCCCGCATCATCAAGAAGGTAAAGACTGGTCTGGTTGAGAGCCTTGCCGATGGGCAAGCAGCCCATTGCAACGTCAGATGGCGTAATCTCATGGGCGACAGCCAGAATCGAGCACTCCGTTGGGCCGTATCCATTGAGGAGTCGTCCTGGGCGACCATTTTCCAGAACAACCTTGCATGCATCGAGACTGGGAGATTCTCCGCCCACGATCAAGGTTTTGAAGCCGGAGAACGCAGTTGGGCATGCCAGGGCAACAACTCTGAACAGGCTTCCCGTCAGAAACATGGTGGTAACTTGGCGCCTTTTAATTGAGCGCACAAATGATTCTGGACTCAGTATATCCTGGCGGTCCAAGACGACGATCGTGGCGCCGTTGATGAGCGCAACCCAGATGTCCATGAGTGAAGCGTCGAAGCTCGTGTTGTTGATATGCCCAAAGCGGTCTTCACCAGCATCAGGGAAGCAGAGGCGATCATTTGCCAGCCTCAAGATGCCTCTACCGGGCACCTGGACTGCTTTCGGCGTTCCGGTTGTGCCAGAGGTGAAGAGGAGATGAGATCGAAAATCGGGTCCAGCACGACGTGGAAGATTGGCCCAACCATGGTCATGGCTGAGCGTTGATTGGCCCGCTTTCCCGATATTCAAGACTTTATCGGTGGAAAGATCTCGAGACTGATGGGTGTCGTCAACTATCAAGTATTTGGCTGCGGCACCATCCAGCCGAGTTTGGATGTCACCATCCGACATTGCAGGGTCAATGGGGACACAGGTGCCACCGGCGTAGACAACGGCAACCTGGGCGACGATGTGTACGGCTCCACGGCGAGTGAGAATTCCCACAGGGTCTTCGTAGGTTAACCCACTCTCCAGGAGTCTCACAGACAACCCCCGAGCCCTCGCATCAAGTTCTCCGTAGGAAAACGATGCGCCATGGTCAAGAATAGCAGTCTTGTTGGCAAGACGGCTTGCCCTGTGGGCGACAATGACACCGATGTCAGAGTTGCAAGTTGGATCAAGAGAACCCATGATGAGCGGTGGTAGTTTGGTTGTTCTGCGTGTGCAGGGGTTGGAAAACTTGGGAGTTGATAGAGTGATCTCTCGTGTCCTTGGAGAGAAGATGAGGTTTGTAGTTGTAAGAGAAGAAGTTATTTCTGCTGCTGCTTCGAGTGGCGAGGTTGAATTTTATAGATGGATTGTTCAATGAAATGTATGCCCCTTTGGCTCCTGTGCTATTCGCTCTTCTCATGGCTTCGGGCATTCCTCACAGCAACCTTCCCCCTGTTGAAAAATCACTTATCAGGCTATTCTGTGAGACAAATGTGCACGAGCGATTAAACTCTTGCACATCTAGTGAATCCATGCTTGCCACTCAATAACTCACGATTCAGTATTCCTTGTTTGGTTTGCTTAGGCGGAGCCAGCCGGGCTTCTCCTCGTCTGATAGAAGAGAGGTATTGGTGATTGAGGGCGCAGCAGGATCAGCACACCTTTGCCGATGCTAGTCTCCACTCACACCGCGTCCCGTTCCGTCCTGTCCTCCGGCCCGGAGGCTTTCGAGGCCACAGCAACACCTGCTGATTGGATGATGGTTTCTAAGATTGCAGGTGCTTAGGATCGAGATCGAGATCGAGACACTTACGTCACATCACCTTGCTGAACCGTGAGCTCCCATACATTCCCAATGGTGGCCATCAATCTTGAGCATGTAAGCAAAGGTATGTCTCAATTCTAACACGGGCAGTCTGTTGCTCAGATTAGCTCATTACAGATGTGCTAGAAACTTCTTCACAAGCCATTACATGAACATTAGGTAACGCGGGATGCCTATCTCGGCGATGCTCCCTGCACGCGATACATCATGACATCAAAGAAGGCGGCCCGGGCCGCTCCCCTGAACCGCTTCGAGTTGACTGTCCTTGCGATAACCTCGAGTAGACAATAGCTAGTCTCGGGTTGGCAAGATTGTCCAAAGTTCACAGCCCCAACTTTGCGGACACCTGGCAACAGTCGCCTTTGGCTCATTTAGAACATCCTCTATACATCTAATACCTTAGCTTGCACAGTCTCAACATCCGTTGGGGCTCAGTTTCGCCTACTACTACCAATACCTCTCTTCCATCAGACGAGGAGAAGCCCGGCTCGGCCTAAGGTCAAAGTTTGCGAGCGACAGCTTGTATGGAGACAGCACTGAGGCCTGCTACAGCCAAGTGGAGGAGAAAAAGCAGGCGAGATTCCTGCTTGCCACCCATCCTGACCATGCATGTTGACGAACAGCCAACAGCCAACAGTTGAAACTACTTGCCTAATCCAGAATTTTAAGCGTCATGTCTCACCAAGGAGAGGAATCCGTTCCCAAGTACGTATACAAGATGGAGTGCCAAGAAGAGCCTTCCAGCCGCGAATTTTGAGACGTGTGACCCGGCATGTAAGTGATTGGCCCGAAGAAGTAGGTCAGTCATGGCTCTGCCTCCTTGCAGGTAGCACATCATCCAGAACGTGGGCTGTTGGAGTGGTGAAGTTGGGTTTCGTACATGCACGTTGGGGAATGCCCACCCATCTTGGCAGCTGTGTGATTAGAAACTCTCACAACTTCTTGTTTCCAACGGGCTCGCGATAAATACAACAATGACGCTAGCCAAGGTGAAGATGATGACGATCGATGATGACGAAGCTGCTGTATGTTTCACAACTCTTGCTGCCCGTCCAACTCGTTATCTCATGAGCCCACAATAATCACTGTAGTGGTTTGCACTCTGCACGATGCCCTGTTGCCTGCTGCCAAACCTCACCCCAACGCAATTCATATGTACCATCTCAACAACTTGGTCACCTTGTTACTCGGCAAGTATCGGTACAAACAAAAACGAAAACTTGATTCTATGGCAAGGTAGGAGCCGTACCGTGCGAGAGCGGAGAGAGGTGTCGTCAGCAGTCGAAAGAAACTAACCCAGAGGTGTCTAACCCTTCTTCCACGCCTTTTCCAATGCCTCCTTTACTGAAAGGGGCTGCTGAATGTCTTGAAATGAGTTATTTACAAGTTCCATACCGACAGGAGGGATGTTATATGAGCCATCCTCAAACCAGCGACCAAAGACAGCGTTGTAGTACTGAAATGTCTCCTTTGGAACGAACTTATAGAACTGCGAATGAGACGGGAGCTCGGTGATTCGCCCCGCCTTTAACTTCTCCACGCTATCGTTCGTGACACTAAATTTGGCACCTAGCCACGTGGAGGCTCATATTAGCACTGAACTAGTGTGACTAGAAGTGGAGATTAGTAAAGAGCTCACCTTTCGCTTCCTCCGAAAGCTCAAGGAATTGTCGCCAAGTGACTCTATCCCCAACGGTAAAAGTCTCGGGTAGCCAAGCAGTCGAGTTCAGCAGAGCGACAACAGACCTCGCCACATCCCTAGTGTGAGTAAACGCGACTGGTGTGTCGCCAGATCCTGGCAACGCAGCGCAATTGGAGTTTTCGTCTATCACCAGTAAAGTGGGAGGCATGTGAGACTTGACGCCTGGCTGACACCAGTAGTCAAGGAAGAAGCCGACGTGGACAGTGGTGTACTCTAGGTTTTTTGTCTTGTTCAGCCACTCTTTCATGTCGATCTTGTTCTTTGCTATCGGAAGGAATGCATGGCTATATTGAAAAAAAAAAGGGGGGGGGAGGGTTAGTTACGATCTCTTGATTGGGTCGCGCACATACTCTGAGGTAAATGGTATGCCCCAGCCGTTGGCTATGATCCTTTGAGTGGATCGGGACGCGTCGGCAGCCTGAATGAGATTCGGCTCCAAGAAGTTGCTACCATCCATTGCCATGTATATGGCCGAGATCAGGGTATGCACGTTGTGTTCCTCAAGGGATTTCGTCAATGACTCAATGCTTGAGTAATCGACGGCGACCATCAAAGCACCGATCTCGTTTTCGAGGGCTGCGTCAACCTGAACAACCGTTAGCAAATGTGGTGTGGCTGGGCCAAATTGAAAGAAAAAGAGTAAACCTTTCGTGTCAGAATCTTGACCTCGTGCGTTCCTTGGGATCGGATTGCTTCGACGATGGTGCGGCCAAGGCCGGCCGAGCCACCAGCAACAGCAACGACAACCATAACGGCAAAGTCTCCACGGGGAAGAAGAGCTCACAGGGAAAAGTGAGAAACTTGCCGTTCAGTTCTCACGGAGTGCCTAGCAGGGTATTTATAATGCAGGTTTGTTGCCCGATGCCAAGCCGGATCGTTGGACCCTTTTCGGAAGTGAAAAAGGTTCCGAAAGCCAATCAACCGGCCGGCTTGTTGATTTGTCATGACACCTCCAGCTTTCAGTATGTCGCACGTCTGCTCCGCACTCGCAGCTGCACTCGCAGCTCTCACGCTAGAGTCTCAGCCAACTTCCGACAAATCAATCTTCTGGCCCTCTCCCCGGCCAAGGCCGGCATTGTCAGATTCGCCAGGTGGCGACCCCCCCTACACGATGCGACCACGAGTATCCAAGGCATGTCCCGTTGTCATTTCTCTGGGGTTACCTACCTACTGATAACAAGCAAGGCATGCACCAGGTGCCGGGAAAAGAAGATCAAGTGCGATGCAAAGCCGCAATGTGCGGCCTGTGTAGAAAAAGCTGTCAAATGCTCTTATCCCGAGGCTACCAAAACACGTGGCCGCGGCAAGAGGTTGGGGGTATTCTGATTCACACCCAGTATTCCACGTCTGACTCATTGGCCAGGCAAATACTAGATCAATCTACGGTTGCAATGACGATGCCAGTACATCTCCGTTGGCATACGGCGTGGCTCGACAATCATTCCATGCGACGAGGAGAGATTGCAAGACTTGAAACGCCAGTGCGCCCGCAGCCCCCGAGTCTCGCTCATGTTTCTCTCTTACAACGTGTGAGAGATGGCTGCATTCGTGATTCCAAGCTACCTATGCTGCTTGATTTCCAGACTCTCACCATGTTTTGCTCGAGTTTCAATGATGCAGACGGAGCCAATACCCCTACGGTATTGGCGTATATGAATGCTGTCATAGCAATTGCTTACCAGAGAGCCATTCTCGACGACAGCGTAGGGGAATACTCTGAAGGCCTAGTCCATTTTCGAAACGCCTTCTCTTCCCTCCCAGAGTTGATCCGTACGGGGAACGACCTCTTGGCTGTTCAGGCTATTGTAGCCATGGCCATATTTTCTCAATGGACATGGAGTTCCTCTACAAGTATACGGCTCGCATCGGCCGCTACCCAGGTAGCCTATTCCTTGGGGCTACAGAGGCAATCACGCATTGCCGATCTACCTGAGACAAGGTCTTGCCGCGTGTTTTGGTCCACCTACATTCTGAACAAGTCACTGAGCTTGTGGAATGGGTTGAGCTCAGTCCAGGATGATGATATCGAGATAGCTCTTCCCGAGCCTGAGGGTTCCATTGAGGGAACTTATTGGCTCAGACTGAGGGCTCGCCTCGCAACAGTAGAGTCAGCAGTCCATACACGCCTCTACACAGCAAGGGCATTAGGGCAACAAGATGGAACTGCGTTGCAGGCTGTCCTTGACCTTGAATCGATTCTAGAGGGGTGCAGAATAGAGTTGCCCAACAACTTGCTTGAGGTCCACGATGGCTCTAACTGGGACTGGGAGCTGCCGCCTGACGCCCTGGACTTCTTCCTTGCATTCTATACCTGCAGCACTATGATTCACTGGGGAGCAAGGCGACATAGTCTCTGGGCTGATACACTGGCAATGCCAGCACACAGAGCGGGGTCCAGCATGCCAAACTCCCAGCTACTTTTTTCGAGACTGCGCTATCGGACGTCGGCTGAGGCTATCATACGACTGGTTTGCAAGTCCAGCACTACTGGTCCTTCCAATCAACGGTACATATCTGTAATGCGTTCTAATTCATTGCTGATGTCTTCAGGTCCATGTTACCACATGCTTTATGTGCGGTTATGATTCTTTTGGGTGACGTGCTCGACAATCCCCAGCACCACCGGTCGAAGCTGGCAATAAGGATCATTCGGTCCTTTATCGAATGGCTAGGCAGTAGCCAGGACTCAGGCGACAAGTTGCAGTTGTTGGCAATGGTTACCGAGCGAATGTACGCGATAGGTGAACATGCAGTCACTAAATCCTGCCTCCTAGAATCACATTCGCCCCCGAAGCACACAAATGAAAACCCTAGTTGCGGATGCACTAGCTGTAGCAGGCTTTCGGTTAGTAGCAGGACCGATATCTTTGGCACATAGCCATTCGTGTTTTGGCTAATAACAGCTTCCAGAGGTTCTCCAAGCTCCTATTGTTCGTTACACATCCAATGTACATTGCCCAGGCCTTTTTGGGAGACCAGACAAACCGCGATGAAAACACTTTCACAGATATTATTCAAATTTTAGAGGTTTTGGGAACTAGAAAGGCTGCTCAAGCGTCCTGTTGAGGATCTAGAGGGTTAACTTAGAAGCGGATATAACTATCAACTAGGGTGAGCAGCATAACCTGACAGTAAACTGGAATATGTGGTCCTTGACGGATGCGAACCATGTGGCGAGTCTGGATGGCTTTCTTAGCCGCTTTGCATATATGTTTTAGCTTATATGTTTGTAGTCTAAGGGAGGAGATATGGGCAAAGGGGGGGCTGTTGAATGTGGCGCCTGCCAGGGTAACAAGGGCTGTTGTTCTGCTGATATCTGTACGACCTACATTGTAATACTCCGTGGTCATCTGGAAGATGCGAAATTTGAAGGATTTGGGAAATGAGCCTACAGAGAACACTTAATGTGGTGTTGGTTGGGCTGATTTCATGTTGACTACCCCAACCTGGAGGTATCAGTCAATGAGAGAATGAATCCCGTGTATCTTTTTTTTTAGCACTGAAATCTTCATTGCAGTCTCGGGACGGTTCTACTGCTTGATCTCAGAGGAGCTTCCCTCTAGTCTTCACACTCTTCTGCCCGCCACCGATCAAGGTCAGCCTGTATAAACACCGCGGCTGCACTCGCGCAGAATCCAGGGGCTTCCAAAGGCACAAGATGGCCATAGTTGTCATTGACGATCTTCTTCACCCTGCCCACTTCAACGCCCCCATTCCCACCGATACCGACACCTGTCAGGGCCATCTTCTCATTTTGTAGATAAACAGGCGATATTTCGCTCTGACCTCCAAAGATGTATAGGACGCTAGGTCGCAAGTTCTGGAGATTCGAAAGCGTACGAGGTCCCTCGGGGCGATAGACTGGGTATGTCGGCCAGTTTCCGTTGAGACTTGGATCGAGGTCGGGAATGAGCGCGGGGCGGATGACCTCTTTGCCATCGGCGTCATAGGCTTCCCAACTTGGTCGGACATAGGTAAAAACCTCTTGGTGCTTTGTTGTAGTCAAGGTGACGGCGTCCTGACCCGGCAAGTTCCTAACTCCAAATTCCACCCACCGATTCAACACCCGGGGATCCCACGTGTTATAGAAGGGGCTGCGGGTGAAAGCCTCTATAGCTTCCTTCCGAGACGGCCATAAATCGCGGCGATATAGGCTTGCAGCTGCGGGGCCTGTAGATGTCGGGCTCGAAGTGAAGCGAGAAATGACGGGGTCGATTAGGACGAGCGAAGTCAACAGACATGGATGAAGCAGCGCCACAATGGCGAGGATGCTTCCACCAAACGAGTGGCCTACGCCAATGAGGGGGGGTGGAGGGCGTAGCGTGTTGATCATATGAAGAATATCTCGTGCATGGTCGAGCCAACTGGCTGCGAGAATTGAGTAAGTAGACTATTACAAGAAATGATCCCACACTTACGGTCATTTCCTAGTGATTCTTGGTTGAGAATGCCACTCTGGCCCTGCCATGCAGCGTCGGCGATATAGATGCTACGAATACGAACATTACGGCTCTTGGCTTCTTGGTATAGGTCATCCCAAAGAGGTTCGTAAAGCTCCTGTAAGAATTATTCATGTCAGCTGTGGCAGAATAGGGCGCCTTGTAAAGGGTGACGTTACTTTGGGGAATCCATTGGCGTGGCCGCCAACGATGCTCACATCGCCCTTTTGGGGATCGAGGTTATCCCTAGGGATGTACTGCTTGACGTGTAAAAGCAGCTTTTGGTCTTGGGAGTTCGATGTGGCGTGTGCATACTCGCGGATGTGGGAGGCTGCGATGATATGCTCCTTGATGAGGAAGACGGAGGAAGCCATTACTCTAGAACAGCTGATTGGACTTGGTGATACGGGATGGCAAAAGAATCAATGGGAAAAAGGACGAAAGTGCTCGGATATTAAATCGAAAACACTGTCTAGAGTGACCACCCTACACCCACACAATGACGAGAGGGCTTCCAAGATAAGAACAGCAAGCTCTTCTTGAATCCTCGTGCTCTTGCGTGAGGTTTACCAGGCCCTCGGTGAAATACGTGGGACTGGATCTAGCCGAGGCTACTAACCTCGGGATGTTGGTTCTTGGTTTCACAGCTGCGAATGGGAAAGGAGAGAGTTGATGGAACTTCAGCTTAGGGCGACACTGCTCAATCTCGTCTCCAACTTGGTGAGTAGAGGTCTGACTAGAGTATAATATACATATGAGAACATTTTATGCTTCATTTATTTGTAGAAGCCGTAGATATCGTTTCCGGCGTTCGGTAATCGGTGATCGAGGGATCTTTCAGTATGATGACAGTAAAGACACTCGAAGCTATCATGCTGACAGTAGAAATGCGAGTTCTTATTCATCGATATAGGATCCGTTTTCACGAGGGCGATGGGTAAGTCTTGAAATTTGAGCAATTTTCTATAGGCCTATTCCTACCGGGACTGAGATGAAGGTTCTAGTAAGTAAACGGTGGAAGATACTGGCAACACCCGTATCGAATTCTCGCTGTCCTCACAACCGCGCCTTGGCACCTTGAATCTGACCCCATCCTGCTGCATCCATCTTCACGTACTCCTCACCTCTTAACCAGTAAATTCTATCTTGTTGGCCCTCTGCGTCAGGATTCCATGGGAGCTCTTTTAGCACTGCCTTTTGCTGTTTGAACGTGGCAGTAGTCTCGATCCTTCAGAGAAGGTCAACATCAGCAAAGGGGGGTGGGATTAGGGCACATGACTTACGTCTTACGGAAACGAACCAGCCTTGGTACCTGGTACACTGTCAAGCCTCCGGAACGAAGACGCTGATACATCAGTTCCGCGAATTCGGGCTCTTTTTGCTCATCGCCCAGGCAAATGGCAGCTGCTCCGGCCTGACCATCATAGCTATGATGAGGAGCGTGAGCGAGCAATAACTCCTAGACTGGAGAAAGGAAAGATACTCACCCTGGTAGCTTGACCCCATATACTGAAGCATTCTGAACATGGGGCAACCTGCTGATGTGCTCGCAGACCTCGCCGGCACTGACATTCTCCCCGCGCCACCGATAAGTGTCTCCCGCGCGGTCATGGAAACTGATCCTCCCCCAGGCATCCCTCACTAGGAGGTCACCGGTCCTCTGGAATAGGTCTCCCTTCTCAAAGACGTCGCGGAGAAGCTTCTGCTGGTTCGCAACTTCATCGTCAAGATATTCGTTATAGAAGTCCATTGAGCGAACGCGCCCAATAGCTTCTCCAGCTTCTCCAGTTTCAGCAAGGACGCAAAATCCTGTTTCGGGGTCGCGGTATAGCGCTTCGGTTGACTGGTCGTATCGAACTAAAAAGGTATCATCCTCAACACATGAGCGGATCAGACCGGCGCGACCAACAGCCCCAGCATCAGCGTCCCTCGTAGTGAAATTGTCAAATTTGGCAATCCCCTCCGTTGACCGATATACTTCGCGGATCTCATTGATCCCGAAGCGCCTTTTGAACTTCAGCCAGACATCTCTTTGCAAGCCGTTGCCAGTTGCGACGATACACTTGTGGGCTTTATCCGCAGGGGACTCTGCTGCGGCGAGGAGATAGCGGCAGAGCTCCCCGACATAGAGCATGCGTGTAGCTCGGCTCTCAACAAGCTGAGATGAGAAGCGTGCGCCCGAGAACTTCCGGGCGAGGCATAGCGTCGATGATAGCCCAACTGAATAATAGAGGCCAACGAATAGGCAGGTGGCATGGAAAAGAGGGAGGCATGAGAAGGTACGTAGGGGCATGTATCGTCGACGATTGCGGTCATCCACAGTGAGGGGAGTGGAGACTAGTACCAGAAGGAAGTTCTTGACGGCGACAGCTTTAGGCTTCCCACTCGTGCCAGAGGTATAGACGAGTGCGCCGGTTTGCTTGAGGGAAGTCCCTAGACGTCGAGGTTGGGTGGTCGAGGACAAAGCTTCCTCGGCAACTAGGTCCTCGTAACGCAGTTGCTTTATGTTGGATGCAGAGCACTGCTCAGTAGTAAGCTGAATTGGGGAAAAGGAGAGAAGCGAGAGCGATATGGTAGTTAGCTCATCTGTCACCTCGGTCTCAGCGATGGCGGGGGCTAAATCGGGTGTGCAGATGACAAGCTTCGACTTGGAGATACGTAGACAATGAACTAGTGTCTGGCCTACGGAGAGGCTATGTCAACCAACCAACACCCCAAGAATCCATGAGCGGGAGATATGTGTGTGGAGATGTGGGAATGTGGGGAGCTAAGAGGGACTGAGGGAGCTGGAGGGAGCTGCGGGGTGAGGGCTTCCCACTTACTGCGAAGTGCTGTATTGACGAGTGCTGGGATAGCCCCAAGACGTGAAACAGCAGCAATGGAAAATACCATCTCTGGAGAGTTGGTTGTGAACACGGCAACAGTGTCTCCCGCGGATACACCACGACGATCGAGTGCTGCAGCAAGCCTGTCTGTCTCTGTAGGTCACCTGTCAGTCTGGTGACGAAACACCTATGTTCGGGGCCAATACATACCTAGAATCACCTCGGAAAACGTCCAACGCCTGCCTTCAAACCACAGCGCTTCGGCATTGGGATCTGCCAACTCAAGCATGCGGTATAGCGACACATCGTCGCCCAGCTGCGCGATTCTAGCCTGTAGTCGCTGTCGAAAGGCTCTTTCCTGCAGTAACTGGTTGATGTCGTATGTGATTGCATATCGATTGTTGGCGAGGATAGCCCCAAGGGCGGTGGCTGTCGCCGCCGCGGCAGTTACAGCCAGTCTTTTGGCTGGTGCCTCGAACGGGTTGCTTGGGGCCATATCGGTGACTTTGTTGCTCAGTTTTAAGTAATTGAATGTCTGTAGGCAAAAAAAGAGCAGTTGAATCAAGTACGTCTGTCTCAACCAAGATATATTGATAAACACACCCATTATCCTTGATATCTCGGTCTGTGATCATCCGGTCATGTGGGGCAGTCAAGCTTGAATCCCGAGCCCGAGGCAACGTTGCCGACGGATCAGAGAGAAAAGACGCGACACCAGGCCGGCTGCTTGGCGGAAACAGCGATTTCGATCTCCTTTGACCCTTCATTTGCGCACATCTTCCAGTCAAGTTCTTTCAACTGGATATTGTAAACCTCTTTCTCTATTCCACGAGATATCATGAGTCCTCCAATGAACCAGTCCCCCGCTGCTCTGAGACTAGGCCAGCTCTCGTCACAGCTTGAGACCTCTCCAGCTAGTCAGAGCAGGGCTGCCCTTCTAAGAGCCGATAGGAATGATGTGGTAAGGGAAAGAAAAAAAAGCAGTTTTTTAGTCAAGGATGCTAACCTATTGATTCAATCATAGGTCATCACCGTTGCCGTTCGCACCGCTCTCACTAAAGCTCGCAAAGGTTTCTTAAAAGACACGCCTCTTGAGGGTCTGCTCCAACCGCTATTGAAGGTTTGGCAAATATTCTATAATGCTTCCGCCTCGTTTGGGCTAACTCTGATTTCCTCTTCTCTTGGCGTAGGGTGTCCGGGAAAAAGCTGGCATCGACCCAAGCCGCGTCGAAGAGATCGTCGTCGGGAACGTCCTCCATCATGACGCAACCTTTGTCACGCGAGCGTCGGCAATAGCCGCGGGTTACCCAGCCACGACTTCAATTTCCACTGTCAGCCGTTGGTGCTCCTCGGGCCTCTTGGCCGTGGAGTCAGTGGCGCACAAGATCGCCGCTGGAAGCATTGATATCGGCCTGGCCGTTGGAGCTGAGAGCATGAGCATGAACCCTGACAATGGCGCACCCGATTTCCCGAGCAACTTCAAACAGAATAGAACTATACAGGACATCTCAATGCCCATGCCGTGGACCGCCGAAAATGTTGCTGCAGACTTTGGCGTCACCCGTGAGAAGCAGGACCAGTATGCGGCAGCCTCGTGGCAGAAGGCCGAGAACTCCCAGAAAGCTGGTTTCTCTGCGCAAGAGATCATACCCATAACAACCATCTTTAAAGATCCCAAAACAGGTGACTCAAAAACCGTCGTCGTGGACAAGGATGATGGCATACGGTACGGGACGACTAAGGAAGGGCTATCCAAGATTCGACCAGCGTTTCCTCAGTGGCCGCCGGCTACTACAACGGGTGGTAATGCCTCTCAGATTACCGACGGTGCAGCTGGGATTCTCATGATGCGCCGTGATGTCGCAAACCGGCTCGGGTTGCCTGTCCTAGGCAAGTTTGTTCAGTCGACAGTGGTTGGACTTGACCCACGCATTATGGGCATAGGGCCGAGCATGGCAATTCCCAAGCTACTGAGCAAAGTCGGCATCACTAAGGATGAAGTGGACATTTTTGAGATCAATGAAGCGTTTGCATCCATGGTATGTAGCACAACGTCCCCATTCTGGGCGCAACATGGCACAGCGAGACTGACGTTGGGGTGTGTATCAGCTTGTCTATTGTATTGAGGAGTTGGGCCTTGATCCAGGTCGCGTCAACCCTCGCGGGGGAGCAATGTACGCACCCTAATACTCTCCATCAATGGTATTAAAAACGCTCACCGTGTCCTAATAGTGCTATCGGCCATCCTCTCGGCTGTACAGGGGCCCGCCAGATCGTCACGGCTCTTGGTGAATTGAAGCGTACCGGTGGAAGAGTTGCTGTTACTTCTATGTGTGTCGGCACAGTAAGTCTTTTCTGTTGCATCTCGGACCGTGGGTGATCTTGGGCTAATTTCTTTTGTGTAGGGTATGGGAATGGCGAGTCTGATCGTATCGGAGGAGTGAGTCAACTTAAGCGCATCGCAGTGGAGGGCAATACACAACAAGAACATCTCATGACTGAGCTTGGCCCTCATTGTATCAGTGGCGTATATAGACAGCAGCAAATGAAGCTGGAACTTGTACGAGAAACCCGCCTTAATCCCCATTGAGGCCATGACCCTGCAAGGGCCGATGACGAATTCTATGCAGCCGTTTCCCCAGTTGGCTCTGAATGGCAGTTTTTGATAGACTATGATGAACCCGAGGAGCTTAACCAGGTCGGCCATCTACATTTGCTACAGCCCCCAGAAGATTATACGTCTGTCCCAAATCCCTTGCCACTACCTCAAGGTCGTGGGCACGGCGATCCCGCGACAATTATTCCGACTTCAAAAAATCCGTCTGCGCTTTCTGATTTGGATTTGGATTTATCAGTGGTACTAGCTGATCAGGCGACCTCATTGAATGTCCATCTACCGCTCAGCTCTCAGTACGAACCGCCAAAGTTGCCACTACTCCGAACTACCGACTCCAACACACTCATAGCATGCTCATATCCTGCTTCTTCGCTTTCCGCAGACCACCCGACCATAAACTCATCACCTCTTCCGGGCCATTGGTATTGTTGATAAGTGGGTACGACTACAATGCCCCCAGGGTCTGTCACTTGGGTTTCGGATGTGGTATCTTCCCCCAATGGCATGGGACTCAGGGGCAACACAGTCGCCAAGAGGCGAGGAGAGAAGATGTCCATGTCCATCGACATGTCTTTCCAGTGGGTCTCAAGTAGTCTTTCAGGCGTACCGTCGTCAAAGGACTGGGGCATTCTCGTTGGAGGAGGGGTAGCCAGATGATTCACGTGGCTTGATAACCCCGGTTGGGTTGTTGAGGAGATGGTCATCGGCAGACTGCCGGGCTCCTTGCCACCGTAGAATATACATCGTAGGGCCTGGGGATAGTCCTTTGCTCCTGGCAGCCGAGCCCTACTAAAGCTGAGGTCCATTGTAATCATCAACTGCAAATAGCAGATGGGTAGTGAAGTCAGTATTTCCGTCCAATTTGGTACAGAAGGGGGAATGCTGGGATGGAATTTTCGCAGCGAAACCGACTCTATCAGAGATGCGAGCTGTGGCTGTTTCATTATATGTAGGATTGTCTCTGCAACCCATTCCACCCCGTCGTATTGCGACTCGCACACCTTCATGGCCTCTATCAAGAGGTTGAGCCGTGCTTCTTGAGGATTGATACACAGCTTGCTGTCAAGAACATGAAGTACTAGAGGGAGAGACACACAAGCGAGCCTATGGATGAGGTTAGTGGGAGACTGTCCTTTCTCCGAGGTGGAAACAGAAATACTCACGCGCTCATGGGGATATACTTCATCACTCCTGCTTGGCTCAATTCTCTCATACAGTTCGTAATATCCGAGGAACCGTCGTATAGCTCTTTGAGACTTTCGAACCCGCACTTGTAGGCGGCGACCGGCTGTGGCAATTTGAGGCCCCCAACAGCATATTGTAGCATCTGGTGGTGGTCGAGAGCAATCCTGGAGGAGCTGGAAGGTCGGGATCAGTCAGCAAGTTTCCTTGATCAAATGTCATTTCGAAGAGGGACATTACTGATAATAGATGTACATCAGGTTCGCATGGAGGATGATTGCCTCGTGGGCTGATTTCACTGCGCCGCCTGTCTCTGCCAATATGTCGCCGTTTGGTCCATCCGGGAACTCTAGTGTAGCCTTCTCGTGCCATCTGGTAAGTGCATTTCTACAAGAGCGTATCTTGACGACATCTTCCTCTTGAAGGCCTTTCTTTATATCCGGACCTTTGTCAAATGGGAAAAGAATCGGAGAGACATCCGTCAGAAGCAGACACATCTCGGCCATGAGGCAGAATATTCTGACAAGAGAGCGTTTAATGCCGGGAGCGTATACCTTGGATCTTTGTACTTCGTCTGAGAGATCTCCATACGAAAAGACCGAGGTCGCGTCAAGATCGAAGCGGGCTCGAGTGATTTGGAGGGTTCGGCGTAGAGCGACGGACAGAGTACGATCGCGTACAATGCAGCACCACCACAGGCGCTTCAGCAGGTTGTTTTGGATGTCCTCATGCTGTTCCCTGGAAACAGCAGGTGCGGACAAGTAGTGATGTGCTCGGGCACATGTGGCATTTTCGATGGCGATGCTTAGCCAGACGGTGTTGGGCTTGCTGTGCGCCAGTTCACTCGAAGGCGACCAAAGCGAGAGGATCACAGCAGCCTGCCCAATGATCAATGGCGATGACTCTGTCTGGAAATCATATAACGCCTTGGCACGCTGGTAGAGGATTCTTCGCGCCGCACGCACGTTGCAGAACCCCATCTGCTCAATCGTACTGGCGGGTACGAAGCTTGAAGAGGCGAACAGCATAGCTTGGAAAACCAGCAATGGAAACTTCAAGTCAGATTTTTCGCCATCTCGTCTTGTTCCATGGTATGTGTCCCAAAAGTCCCCCTCGTTGATCAAGGGTAGAAGGGGATGGATGTGGAGGAAGTATTGCTGAACGAATGCTCCAAGAAACAGCGGTGCTGGGATCTTAAGGCATCCTTTCATGTTGAGGTAATTGATATCTTCTGGGGGGATATTGCCGAGATTTGACACTTGAAGAAAGCCGACATAGGGGTAAGAGATTTCGTTCTCGAGTGGCGGTTGGGATTGGTGCAAGGGAGCGCGCTCGATGCCTGGTTCGTTCAAGACCTCTCGTGTAGGCGCATCGGTGAGAGAGACTGTACCGCCGATTAGATGTTGCTCAGAACAAACCTAACACAATACTCTGTAACTTTGTAACTTACTAGGATCTAGTTGTGAATGCGCCTGGTCGTCGATGTCAAGCCCGAATATGCTATCAGAGACGGATTCAGCCATGCCGCCTGGGGCGTTATGAGAGGGCGGCATCTTATCGCATGTGGGCATCGATTGGGGTTGGTTGGCGCTGGAACTTGTTTCGGTCGAGGACGATGCGTATGTCGCCGCTGCTCCATTCGGATTCGGTGCGATTTCAGTTTCAAGGTCGAGAGGCGGCTCCAAAAAGTCGAAGCTCGTATTGGAAGTCCGTTGTCGCTCCTTGAATCTTGCTTTTCTGTAGCCTGGTCAGCTTCGGGTTCATTCTACGACAGCAAGAGGCATACGTACAGGTCTTCAGCCTTGGATAACTTGAAAGCAAACAAGGCTCTTTCGCAGATGGCGCAGTTCCGGCTATCCAACTTGCAATTGGTGCAAGGATAGCCATTGTAGGAAACGTCGCATCGGACCTTTCGAGAGCGACAACTCAAGCATGCCATTGACGCACGCTTGCGACCTTTCCGAGATTTCCTCACCTTGCCATTTGGCTTGGCCGATGAGTCTGGCTGCATCTTGGATGGAACTGTGGTCAAGGGACGGACGGGTAGGGGGAAGACAGTTGGGAGACGAGAGTGAGCGAGGGGGATGGACCATGGAGGTGTTGAGTGGGAACGCAAGATGAGGGATGGTTAGTGTCCCACGCTCCATGACAAGGACAGGGACAAGGAGAGAGAGGGAGGGGGAGATCATGGGGCACACCTCCGCGTGGGGCCTCAACACTCCTCGACCCAGGCCCCACGCAGTGAATCGACCGGTTCCTCCTAACCAGATGTTTCCCCAGGTTTTCGGTGGGTCTCCCCGCATTTACCCCGGCTTCTAGTTCAGGGAGGATAGCCGGGAAGATCCTACTTGTAGTATAAGGGAGTTCATGAAACTTTGCAACAGAGCCATTCTCACAACTCATCTTCACTCATCACACTTTTACAATCTTGGAATCTACCCCATCTCTTCGATACCTATTACACTGCAAGATGAAAGACCCCTCTGCTCCTGAGGTTGGTTTGCCAGCCGGGAAGCCCTCGCTCGAAATCGTCGAGGACATAACCGACCTCGAGTCAGTCACTCTTGACAAGGAAACGAACAAACGTATCCTCCGGAAGATTGACCGCAAATTGATGCCCGTCGTACGTATTGCATCTATCTATCTATCTATAACCACTTCAACTACGGGGGCTGACTGGACTTTGACCAATAGCTCTGCATCACCTATGCTCTCCAGTACTACGACAAGGCCGTCATCTCTCAGGCCGCTATCTTTGGCCTGCGATCTGACCTCGGCCTAGAGTCAGGACTTCGCTATTCCTGGGTCATGCTCATCTTCTTCTTCGGCCACATGGTGGGCATGTACCCCTGCTCCTTGCTCGCTCAACGATTCCGCCCCAGGCGAGTCTGCAGCACACTCAACATCATATGGGCCGTGATCGTCTTGACCACTCCCGCATGCAAGTCTTATCCCGCGATCCTTGCGAACCGCTTCTTTCTCGGTCTAGTGGAGAGTGGCATCAGTCCCATCTTCATGTTGGTTGTCGGGCTTTGGTACACACATGAAGAGCACATTATGCGGAGTTCGTGGTGGTATTCCTTCAGCGGAGGAAGTTTGCTCATTAGCCCATTGATCAACTACGGCCTCGCTCATATCACAACGGGCGGTTTGGCCCCATGGCAGTACATGTTTATTGTCGCCGGTATCATCACCCTTCTCTGGGGAATTGCGCTCATCTGGATCTTCCCGGACACGCCGCAGGAGGCCAAAGGGTGGTCACCGGAAGACAAGAGACTTCTGTTGGAGCGCATCAGACGTGATAATTCTGGTTCGGAGAACCCTCATCTGAAAACTTACCAGGTGCGAGAAGCCGTTACGGACCTTCAGTTTTGGTGTCTCACAGCGATTGCTTTGCTTTCAAACACCGGGGCTGCAACCCTGACGACTTTCGCATCCATTCTGTTTTCCGGTATGGGATTCTCCCTACACACGTCTTTGTTGCTCAACATGCCTTTCGGTGCCATGGCCTTTGTCTCCGTCCTTGGGTCAGGCTACCTTAGTTCGACCCGACTTGGAAGACTGTACACCTGTGCCCTTGGCTGCGTGCCCGTCATCCTGGGCTGCGGTCTAGTGTAAGTACTGCTGATTCTGGATGCACCCTACCTGAATAGGCTGACTCTGAACAGGTGGAAGCTCCCGTCATCCAAGCTGGCGGGGCGCATTGTCGGCCTGTATCTCATCTCTTTCTTCTCGTCTTGCTGGTCGCAGGCGATTTCCCTAGGAACATCCAACATCGCAGGATACTCAAAGAAGGGAGCCTATGCGGCAGGCATCTGGATCGGATACTGTGTTGGCAACATTATTGGGCCGTTGCTTTTCCATGCGTAGGTCCCCTTTCAAAACTCACGTCCCTGAGTAGAAATTAATCTCATTAATCCGACAGCAAATACGCTCCGCGATACGACGAAGGCTTCACCGGAATTCTCATCTGTTTCGCCACCCTCTTCACAATTGCGCTGAGTCTGAGAGTCTACCTTTCTAGACGTAACGAAAAGCGCAATGAAAAGTATGGTGCACCCGATTTTCAGCATGGCTTGGACGACATCACAGATAAAGAGAACAAATCATTTCGATGGACAGTGTAAAGCGTGTCAGCAGATGTCTCAGGGGAACCATTGGAAGCTAGCCTGGGTGCTAGTATCCTTAGTTGGATGAAGCTGACGGGGGTTGGGTGGGCGAGGAGAGAGATGGGCATTCATCAGATAATCACTTTTTACGCACCCAGAATGAGAATGCCAAATCTTTGTTTAATCTGACCAAGCAATTTCCCATGCTCATGACGCCTTTGTCAAAACGAAGCGTCGTCTACAGACACTCTCTGTGGCATGTGAACCAGACATTGGCCTCAAATATAGTCTTGGGTTTATCCATGATATGATGAGACGAGTATCAGAGATGATTTCTTGCGTAAATTATTGGGTGGATTTATCCAAATCGTTCATCTTTGGGACAGCAGACTCCAGCAGCCCAAATTTTACTTCTTCTATGAAGTTTCAGTCGTTCATGAGTACAGAATGCATGGCTATCAAGACTGTTTATATCCCATGTTAGTGTAAGTTTCGCCAAGCAAGATAGCCCCAAGTCTCTGTCTATATCGTAGATGCGGCGACCTCCTTTTCCTACCTTGACCTAACGGTACTTTGCAACAGTTACAGAGGTTGAAACAGCTCAAGGCTTCGAAAGTGGTGGAGCCTCATTGCCAGAAAGAGAAGGAATGCCTTGAGCGAGAAACTGCATAGAAACAGTCTATTAGTGTTCCATGAATGCTGAATTTGCTTGCATGTAATCTATATCTCCACATGTCTTCAGACAAGATGCTCCATGCTTCCTCAGATCCTTGCCGTTGCCTCCCAACCGGAGTTATCCTGCAACGATGTGTGCAATTCTCGGAACCTTTCTCTAGTATCCGCAATACAGTCATACTCATAAATCATCTTCTGAATCTCAGGGCTCGCCCACTTGTCTGGAACTGGCCCTCCGCCGGTCCCAGCCGCCGCGAATTGCCGATCTCTCTCCTCTCTAGCCCTGCCTTCGCCGAGATGCAGTGTGCGAGCAGACGAAGCGGCCAGGTCTACAAGGGTCGACGTGCGATGTTTTCGGAGCAACTCGTAGACCTTCAGAACCTTTGCCATCTCCTGACGATCAGCCCCTCCGTTGGGAACTAACGACACAACCTCGGCCAGAACTGCGGCATCCTCGATCGCCATAGCAGCTCCTTGAGACAGGTGGGGGAGAGTTGGATGGCAGGCATCTCCTAGCAAGGCAACAGAACCTTGAGTCCATGTAGCTAGAGGTTTGTAGCTTCGCAGCCGCCACTCTACAACATCGCCATCAGGGACGAGGTCGAGAAGCTTTTTCACCAGAGGGCAAAAGTCGGAGTAGACAGCTTTCATCGCCTCCTTGTCACCCCGGTTCGTCCAGGTTGCGTTCGTTGGTCCAGCAAAGTTCACATCCGGCTGGGCCGTGGCAATGTTGTATATCGTGTGGTTGTGGATAGGATACGCGATGATGTGTCGTTGCGAGCCGATCCAGCGCCGAACAGCATCACTATCGACCAATTCGAGCAGCTCAGGATGGGGTTCCATTTTCTCGCGGTCAATCAGGATTCGATAGGCTGCGGTCCCGGTCTCTTCGACCTCTGCTGACAGGCCCAGGGAGCTCAGCATCGACTCCCGGACGGGGGACTTGATGCCATCAGCGCCGATCAGGACGTCGGTTTCAACGGCTCGCTCGACACCATCGCCATTCTTAACAACAAAGGTGACTTTGTCGGGGCCGAAAGATGTGACGGTTTGCAAGGTCTGGCCGAAGTGAAAGTGGACATTGGGCTCGGCTTTGGCAGCGTCATAAATAATGCCGGCGAGTGAAGCACGATGGCCGGCATAATGCGAGTATCCATATGTTTGGCGGATATTCGCCATTGAGACGCGCGCAAATTCACGGTTCGACGCCCCGTCGTAGATGCACACTTCTTTAACATCGGTAGACTCCTTCTCGAGGGAAGAGTCTTTCCAGATGCCAAGGCCATCAAGGACGCGGATCAAGTTTGGGGCGATCTGGATGCCTGCGCCGACAAAGCCCAGAGCGGGTGCGTTTTCGTAAACATGGACTTGTTTGAATCCTTTCCTGGCAAAGGCGAGCGCGGCGGTAAGCCCGCCCATCCCTGTTGTCGATGAATTAGAAACGAGTAAAGGGGCATGGGGGGTTGTGTTCAGGCCTACCTGCGCCAATGATGGACACTTGAAGATCCATGGAGCTCGTCATGATTGTTTCAGTCTTGTTTATCCGATCCACACGTTTTGATAAGCTCGAGTAACAAATAAGACGTGGCGAGGACTTGAGAATCCGAGACTTGCCTCCGCCTTATCTAAATATCCACGCTATTTACCTCCGCTCTAGACTAGAGATTGACTTGCAGGTACTCGGATTGAGTCTCGTGGGGCTGGGCGAGGAGAAGCAATCCAGCCGAGGCCCCACGTGGGGCTCGTGGCTTGCCATGAGGGAAACAATCTGGGGATAATGTTGCTCGTGTTGTGAAGGATCATGCTAGAGAACTTGGGGATAAGCCCTGTCCCACTCACCACCCTGTTCCAAGATCCGAAAGGAATCTACTGCAACGCCGAGGCGAGAGATCCAACATCCTCCCCCGCATTTCCACGATTAGTTATACAACAGGTCTCACTGGCCGAGTCAGTGACTAGGTGAAGACAACGTGGGGCTGCACCATCAGGGACCATCTAACTAACCCTCGACACGGATAGATCATCAATGTTCCGTTAGCAGAAACATGACCACCGGACATTGCTCTCAACTGACATTTTTCTGCCAATACTGCCGCCTGTCGCTTCTTCTCTGTTGAGTAAATCTCAAGGGGGTGAGGTATATTGTATGCATATATAAATTGCAGACTTTGGGCACCTGCTCGCCTGCACAACTGAGTCGACAGACGCGGGACAATATCGCAAGGAATTTATGATGAGACGTAAGAGAGGTCGTCGAGTTAGCCCAATCAGCCAAGATACCATGAAGATGAAGCGGCGGTAAAATACTCACCGTTGATGATGGTTGTCAATACTATACATCTCGACAGTTGGTTTTCAGTTACCATCATCATTTTTGCATCAGAGAATCTGTGAAGGGTTCAATTTCCATGTTTATGTCGCCAAGCTTCATCAATACATTAAGGGTCACGAGTCCTAAGACGGAGAGGCAGAAGACAGAAGTAGCGGTATGGATTGAAAGCCAGGCCGAGGATTAATCTCATCTCAATTAACAGTTCGCATTCACAAGATCGTAATGCTCCAGCCAAGGACCCAGGCTTGCTCCAAATCTATATGATCGACAACCACAACATCACTCAAACCCTCCCTTTCTAACCTTGGCGGTCACCATCAACGGGCCCTGGAGGTCACTCACTCCCACACTAATCATCTCAGGCAGTATGCCACGGAATCCTCCCTGAGCGGCCTTGTCCCTCTTCACTGGGTCAGCGATCTGGAAGTCAAACTCGCGCAGAAGCGTGCTCGCCAGCTTGTAGATGTTGGTCTGCGCCACCGTCTTGCCAAGGCATTGGCGTCCTCCCAGTCCAAAGTGCATCAGATAACGAGCACGGCTTGCCGTCTCCTGTGCATCCCAGCGGGCGGGGTCAAAGTTATTGTGGTCATCGCCCCAAATGCGAGGGTTGTGATGGAACGCGTGGTTGCAAACCGCGATAGACGTCTAGAGTAGCGCGTTCAGTATGGGCTTGTTCTCTCGACGGGGGAACTGAAGAATCCTATACTTCAGGACGAAGGGGGGGATTCTAGACATACTCCTTGTTTAATGTGACGCCCGGCAATAACAATGCCCTCTGGATCCGTAACCCGTCTTTCCAGAGGCATACTGAATACGGGAGTCAAGCGAAAGTTTTCCCTGACACAAGTGCGAAGAAAAGGTAGAGAATTCTCGGCTTCTGTAACTGAATATGACGCCCTGTCGTTCAGGGGTGCCAGTTTCTCGTCAATTTCCTCAACACATTTCTTCAGAGCATCGGGGTTGTGCAGCAAGTTGTAAAAGAGTAGCGTTGCCGTCGCACTAGTCGTATGAGTTCCAGCGATGCTGTAGAGAAGGGGCGATTAGATCTCTCGTTGCAGTTCTCTCAGCAATCTCATGATATGACTCACATGAACCCAAAGGCCTCTGCCTCGAGATCGAGTTTTTCAATCCGCTCACCAGTATCTGGGTGCTTTGCGAAGATGAGGTTGGTCAGAATGTCCTTCCTGTCAGCGCCCTCCTTTTCAACGGCTTCAAGTCGTCGCTCCACGCACTCGGCCGCTAGTTTCACACACTCCGCTCGACCCTTGAAGAGATCCCGTAGCTCTTTGTTTGGTATCTTGGGGAGCCACGCCTTGAGTGTCTGTGTCATGGCCGGCCAAGCCCCTGTTGCCGAAGCGAGGAGAGTGTGGGGGACAACACGGGGAACGCGAGACTCGTCGTCAGAAATCTGGACATCGAATGAGCGGCCGAAAGCCAGCTCGCCCAGAACATCGATGATGTAGTAATGAAGGAGCTTCTTCAAGTCGAAGGCCTTTCCATCCAAGGCGAAACCTGTAATTTGGTCGCGTAAGATCTTGATGTTCATGTCCAAGTACTGCTCCATCCCCTTGACGCTGGTGCTTGAGAAGCTATGCGACATATGGCGTCGGCGGGTTGAATGAAGCTTCCCTAGTAGTCAGCCAATATCCTCGAATGCGCATCTATGTGTGCAGCTTACGTCTTCACACCTCATTCCAAAGATATTGGCGGTTTTCCCGCCAAAGGCATCGTAAAACTCGGTCTTGGGCATGCGTCTCCCGCCTTTCTGGTAGACCAGAGGGATGGCCTCCTCGGCGGTAGTGCTCAACTTGTCTGGTCCGTAGCGTACGAACTCTCCGTATTTCTCGTGGAGTTCGGTCAGGTTATAAGGTTGCTTGAGCGAAAGATACTGCTGAACCTGCCATAGATCCGTGATGGATGCCAAGAACGGGCCAGGATATTCAGCCAGTGGATGAAAGTATCTCATGTAGATAACATAGACTATCAATCCTGAGGCTGCCAGGCTAGAGCACAGCGTGGTGAGCGACACGGGCCCGTCGATGAAGTTAGACAGCAAAGGCATGGCAATTTTGATGAGCGCGCACAAGGCCAAAGAGAGATGGTGGCAGAGTTACGAGATGGTACGGAGTAGCAAGACAACAAACACCTACCCTAGGAAATACGAAACATCTATTTAACTTGGAACTAGCTCCCCGTACACTCATATTCAGCTCTCGGTTACGCAAGATGCACATTGCCTTGTTTACGGCTTCTTCCCCGCATTTGCCGCGTTCGGGGAGAGGTCGAATGCCGGGTCATCTAGGCCTCAACCCCACACTTCGGCCTCGCTTCTTCCATGTTCGTGCTTCGGCTTTCATGTGGGAATTCTGACCTGGCGGGAATACGCTTCGCTTCCAATTGCGGACTTGATGACTGTGGGGGTTGAGGGGTTCGAATATCTAGGGAAATGTGTGCATGCATTGCCAAGTCGCCACAAGAAGTTGAACGCCAAGGAGTAACACTCGTGGACCTTGACAGGTAGGAGAAAGACCAAACAGCGAGTAATATTCTAGGATTTCTCAGCAGATACTAAGCAACGCCAGAATGTGAGTTGAGTTAAAACTAGACTATTTCAGTACCGTAACTTTAGCCCTTGAGGCGGTAGTGTAGGGTAGGCTAGAAAGCACAGGCATCGAGACATGGATTTGAACAAACGCGGCATAATAAATATCTCTGGGGTTTTCTGTAGACTCATAGCTTGCGGGGGATGACGGATGTATTTCTTTTTTGAATACGATATCACTGGTTTGTTCCATTGCTGTTGTGCCTAGTTTTGATACAAACTCATCGAAGCGGACCGCTGCCCCAACCCCAAATTACTTGCGACGACACATCTCAAGTATCTCTCTGATCTGCGATTCTTCCGTTATACAAACGGCGTTTGTCCTTATCCATATGTCTTCCAAACTATTCCGTGCAAGAGTTTCGAGGCTTTCCCCGCCGATACCCACGTCATCCAGCGTTCGGGGCATCTCCAAGGCCGAAATAACGGCTGCTAATATGTCTCCAAGATCCAGCTGCTCTTGATCAAGTCCCTTCGACTCTAAAAGCTGCTTGACCTCTGTCTGTTCGAGTAATAGGTACCTGGTTACGGCCTGTTGATCGACATTTGCCTTGTACTTCAAATTGAACTTGCATACAGCTGGCAGCAGAATGCAGCTGGTCTCGCCATGACCGACGCCAAGCGGTCCTAGCTGGTGCCCGATAGCATGACTGGCTCCAAGGGGAACACCGCTCGACACAGCGCGCATTGCCTCGATGACGCCTAACTGGCAAAGGTGGCGGGCTTGAAGAGAACTGGGGTTTGTTTTGCTCTCAAGAAGGCCAGCAATCAATTTTGGAAGACCCAGTTTGGCGCATTCGTCGCTTTTTTCGTTCGAGAGAAGTGAGCAGAGCGTTTCCACGCAGTGATCTACCGACCGGATGCCGGTGCTGAGCCATACCCAGGAAGGCGTGGTGAGGCAGAGCTCTGGGTCCTGGATGACAAGCTCAGGGTCAACTCGCTCGCATTGAAAGGTCCGCTTCGCATGACCGTGGGACTCTGTGCCCCCAGCGATCGCCTGGTATTCGCCCCCGGAAAGCGAGGTCGGGATGTGGATAAGAGGAATGGTCGGCTTGACAATGTGGTCGCGTCGGGCAGGGTTGCTCTCCGAGCTTCCCCAGAGCGTGTTCATGTCATCTTCCGTGGCGACAGAGTTGGCCAGGCCCAGTCGAACAAGTTTGGCGGCATCGGTAAGGCTTCCAGCGCCCAAAGTCACCAGACAGTCAATATCACGGCCACGGGCATCTTCAATGACCTCCAAGACCTGTGCTATCGGCGTGTGTGGATTGATGCCGATCCTCACCCCTGCGACGCGGTCGCCAAGCGCTGTGGTGAGACGATCGAGCGCATCGGTCTTTTCCGACAACGACTTGGAGCAGATGATGTAGGCTCTCGAACTGGAAAAAGTATCCCTGCAGTGCTGTAAGCAGGCTGCTGGGTATCGCAGGCCGTATGAGATCTTGGGCGTTTCTCTGTCGTCAAAGGCAGGACGGAAGGTCTCCGTGCCGAACTCGAAAGACATGATGGTTCCGGGTTTGTGTTGATTGTCTTGATAGTAGTGTTCTTGGTAGGGTAATGCCTTGGAGCAAGAGAGACATGGGAGATAACTAAAGGAAAAGGATACTCTGGCGTGGGGCTACCGTTTTCCGCGTGGGACTGGCAGAGGAGTGTCCCACATCGGGATCATCCTGTCCTCTCCTACAGTGACTTGTCCCACCTGGTCAAGATGGCTCCGAGGCGAAGAAGGTGGATAACATCACCTCGTTGTCTTTGTTACTTGAGCATACCTATTTTCATTTGATCATCCCTGAGAGGAAGAAGAAACAAAGATTTTGACAATTGAACGGTCGATTATTCGCTTCAATCAAAGCTCGTCACCTTTCCAATAGAAGCTAAAGACCAGGCCCCATGTCTAGACTTGCGAGGGGCGCCCAGGCGCTTATCACCAAATCGCCCAACGATGTTGTTGTGCTCTCAGCCGTTCGAAGCCCCATTTGTCGTTCATTTAAAGGCGGGTTCAAAGATGCGTGGCCTGAGGACATCCTGGGACCAGTAAGGGAATGCTGCTAACAGAGTTGTTACTTGGCTGATTTTCGCTTCAGGTCATGGCTGAAGCTCCACGACGAGCCAAAATTGAAGCCAGGGACGTCCAAGATGTTCTCATAGGTAACGTCCTAGCCGAGCTGGGGTTTGCAAAGACCGGACGAATGGCTCTTCTTGACGCTGGGTTTCCAGTGACTACAACGTTTCATACCGTCAATCGACAATGCTCGAGTAGCCTACAGGCCGCCACCCATCTAGCGCATTCCATCTGGGCCGGTCAGATTGATGTGGCCATGGCTGGCGGCGTGGAAAGCATGTCCAAGAACTACCAGACACGCGGCGTGCCCGTCGACGTCGGCCCAAGTCTCCGCAGCACTGCCATCAAGTCGGCTGCCGACTGCCTGATGCCCATGGGGATCACCTCGGAAAATGTGGCAAGTCGCTACAAGATCGGCCGGCAGATGCAGGATGATTTTGCCCTACTGAGTCACACAAGGGCGAATCAGGCACGTTCCTCCGGCCGGTTTGATGGCGAGATCGTGGCAGTTGAGTATACAGTTGGCGATGAAGACAATAAAACCAGCATCCGAGTCGATGCTGACGACACTATCCGCACCGGCGTTACGATGGAGAAATTGGTCAAGCTGAAGCCGGCGTTTCTCGAGACGGGCGGGAGCACTGCAGGAAACTCGTGAGTTGTATTCATACACACGTCTGTCCGCTCCTAAGATAGCTGAGCCATTCCGCAGTTCTCAGATATGCGACGGCGCCTCAGCTGCTATTCTGGCCCGTCGATCGTGGGCCGAGGCACGTGGATTGAAGCCGCTTGCCCGGTTTCTGGGCACCCAGGTCGCTGGTTGTGAACCAGACGTGATGGGGATGGGGCCCCTGCATGCCATTCCGAGACTATATACGCATATCGGCATTGAGCAGTCGGATGTTGATATCTTTGAGCTGAATGAAGCGTTCGCCAGTCAAACATTGGCCTGCATACACGGACTTGGTTTGGATATTGACAAGGTAAATCCGAACGGTGGTGCCATTGCAATTGGCCATCCGACGGGAGCCACTGGGACACGGCAATTAGCTACGATGCTCGCAGAACTCTCACGTCAGGATAAAGAGATTGGGATTATCAGCATGTGTGCTAGGTAAGTGAGGCGAACTGTGTCTTGTATTACCTGCTAATAGTGGTTATAGTACTGGCCTTGGGGTGGCTTCGGCGTTTATCAGAGAGTAGGAACTCTAAGGGATGAGGCGCTGAACAGCATTCGATGGTTTCCAGGGATAGCTCACCTAGGGAATAGAATAAATACTTCAGAATAACAATAGAAAAAAAATACATGGCTATTCCTGCGCAAGATGGAGGTATGCCGCTGGGGAACGGCATCAATCCTCGCGACTGTTTCATAGATCCGAGTCGGCTTAGCTAGTGAGAGTAGTCCAAATTAAGGATCAAGATATAGCATCCATCTCTTTTCTATTACTGCGACGCTGCGAGCAGGTTGATTACGAAGGAATACACCACCAACATAATGCCTCCCCCAGGCGCAAAACGCACAACCTTGGGCGCCAGTCCCTTGTATAACGCCGCAACTCCTTCTTCCCTGGAAATCTTCAAAATCCCAGACCAGACATAGGGGATCTTCTCCTGCCCTCGTTCCAAGGGCGTGCTTTGGATCCGGCTCTTGACCACGTCGAAAGGCGTGTTTAGCAGTGTCCCGACAGTCCCTCCAACAGAACCAGCGACCAAATCATTAATCATCGCACTTTGCTTTGTCTCTGCCGCGGGTAGAGACGACCGAACCTGAAAGATACATCCGAAATATCCGGCGTTCCACACAATATGCCTCCAGACTGTGCTCTCAAATCCCTGGTAGAGCCCCAGAGGCCCTGATTCGCGGACGATTTTGACGGCGCAGTCTAAGATGCCTTTATACCTTGTTGCGGAGGACTTTTGCTGCAGTCGTATCTTGACCAACTCAAAGGGAACGACGACGATGGACTCGGTGGCGCCAGCACTCGCACCCGTGAGAATGGCCAGCTTCTGGTCCCGTCGTTGGGTCTTGAATACGGTGGCGTAGAACTTTGCCCAAGAGTCGTTTGCCGCAAATTTGGTTGCCCTGGGGTCCATCAGTTAACTCTCGAGACCAATGGCCAAGCCAAAGAAAGAACTAGCCTCTTGGGTGCCTCCATCAGGATCGGAGCCAGAATCCCTCGATAAAACCGACCGACACTGGGGGGCATAGTTAGCAGGTTTGGTCCACAGAAGATTGCGATGGTTGGGAAAGTACCCCTCCTGCTTAGCTATCTTGCGAAAACAGTCTATCATGCTCGAGTATGCCACGGCCCCGTTGGTGCTCCGTTGAAGTTGTCTTGAAGCTGTTAGACTAAGGTTGCTCGCCAATTCGATCATACACCTACAGTCTGGTCTTGACGACATCCAGCGGATACCTAATCCATCAGCTGATGATAAGGGATTGGGGGCTTTTGAGTGTGTATCGTACATAATTAAGATCTAATTTTGTTAGCTGAGAATAGTTTTTGCAGCCGCCTGCTCACTTCTGAAATGCCCGCAACTCCGCCTAAGCTCATACCAAGATTGAGCTTCATGTCAGTCTCTATCGCTTGATCGGCTTTTTATTTGCCACATACCTGCAAGCAGCTGTTGCGGGAATGTTGCGGGAGTGATTTGGGAGGACATTGTGGGGATGATGGATGACTTGATCCCAGAGGAGATGCAACGATGGATGGTCACTGTTGATTTTTCTTCTACAGCGACTGGCTATGACTGGTAATTGTAGACGAAGGTCCCACATCACAATTGGCATGCAAGGGCGGCTCCGAGCCGATGATTGACCTGTATGTGGGACACAAAACCTGGCTCATCGTGCATGGCCGATATGGAACTGATCTTACATCACTAGTAGCGAGTTGGGACCACTCAATACATCTATTTCTATTGCTCGAAAGATTATGAAGAATTAACATCTATAGTGACTACTTGATCATCTGCCAAATGCTTGATCTCGGCTGCATCAAGCCCCAGGACCTCTCTCAGAATCTCCTCAGTGTGCTGTCCCAACAAAGGCGGAGGGGTCCGGATAGACGGCCCAGTCCGAGAGTATTGAACGGGGCTGTTAAGGACTTTGAGCTTGCCCAAAGCAGGATGCTCGAGCTCTTGAACCATGTTCCTTGCTAAAACTGTGCCAAAAATTAGACCTATCCTATCCCACCAAAACTATACGGGGCAAGCTTACCTTGTGGGTGGTTCAGTGTGTCTTTCAAGTCATTGACCTTTGCATAGGGCAGTCCTGTACCATCAAAGATCTCTAGCCACTCTTGTGTCGTCTTGGACATGGTGGCATCCTCTATCCACTTCTCCAGGACCTCCCTGTTCTCTACACGCGACGAGTTGGTGGAGAAACGGTCGTCACTCGCCCACTCCGGCTTCTCTAGACATTTGCAGAGAACACCAAATAGCCGATCGTTAGCACCGCCGATCAAGATATCCCCGTCGCTGGTACGAAACGCACGATAGGGGACCACGGAAGCTGAGCAAGTTAGGACTGCACACTAGGGGTTACTTTGAGGTAAACGTACGATGAGAAGTGCCATAGCGGCCGCCATCTCTCTGGCCCGTAACTAAGACGGACTGAGCCATATTTGATAGCGTTGCGACCTGGCAGTCGCTGAGACACACATCCAAGTGCTGGCCTTTACCGGAATGACTTCGCTCGATGATGGCAGCTAGAACACTGTTCACTGCGTACAGACCAGTTGTCAAGTCCGTCACTGCAACACCAACCTTCACTGGAGGCCCGTCCCGCGGGCCCGTTATGTGCATCAAACCCATTTCGCTGTATCGAAGACATCAAAAGCTGGTCAGTAATCCGTACTTATTCCACTTGTTGCGTTACCTAGTGAAGGGGGTACTGGGACTTACGCTTCTACCATGACATCGTATCCTGCGCGGTTGCTATATGGTCCGGTTTGGCCATAGCCGGTTATGCTGGCATAGATGAGCTTGGGATTGATCTTTGCCAGACTTTCGTAATCAAGGCCGTATTTCTTTAGGCTCCCTGGCAGGTAGTTCTCGACCAGAATATCGGAACTTTTCACAAGTTTCGTAATGATGTCGACTCCAGCCTTCTCCTTGAATGAAAGGGCAAGTGACTTTTTGTTTCGGTTGACCTGTTCGAGATGAAAACCAGGTTAAGAAACTTCCCTGACTCTCTCCAGTGCGAAAAGGTTGCATACCGATAAGTAGTAGGCACTTTCGCCTTGGCCACTTCGGCCATCCATGTATGGTGCATAGGGCGGTCCCCATGCTCTTGTATCGTCGCCTCGTGTGGGATGCTCGATTTTGATGACCTCAGCTCTGTCTGATCGTTACCATGAGATTCGACTCGACTCGACAACGATTCTTCACGTACCCTAAATCGCCCAAGATCTGAGCGCAGTATGGCTGTGTATCGTCAGAGGCCGACATAGCCAAAGGCAAGCAACTGATGAACTTACGCCTGCCAATACTCGGGACATATCTAGGACCCGAAGTCCTGTCAGAGGTTGCCGCGGCGCAGCTACTGTGGTATTTCCCCTGACGAACAGAGGTCGTCGCACCAGCGACGTAGACAGTTTCGACCGAATTGATAGCATTGGTAATTCCTTGGATTGTATTGGAAGGTTCTTCGTTTTCCTTCAGAGGAACTAATATTTTGAGAAACCACATGGCGTCAGTGTCCTGTAAGTAGACAAGGGCATCCATCCACCATTTGGTTCCATGTGGGACAGTCGAGTTGTCCCACATAGCAGTGTGGGCTGGATGTCGGCATGGTCCCGATGAATGCCGACTCACCATCCGCCTTATACTGGCAAAGGATACACAAAATAGCTAGGTTGGCACAAATAGACACTCTACGCGGGGTAATCGAATCTCATCCGTGACTCCTTTGTAACCAATTCAATCCACTGCCTCCTCAACGTGTGATCACCATGGCCAGTTCACTCCTCCGCCGCCCGATTGTCTCCTCCCTGGGAACAGCATGTGTCCGCCGTGGGTTTTCCGGTTCTGCTAGGTTGCGGAGAATCGACAAGATATGCCCTTCTGGGACTGAGGCTATTCGCGATATGAAGAGTGGTTCAATGGTCTTGGTGGGAGGTTTTGGCTTCTCCGGTGTGCCCAACACGCTGATCAACGCTGTGGCCACCCGCCAGGATATCAACGATCTCACAGTAGTATCCAATAATGCTGGAATGCCCGGGGTCGGACTGGGTGTGTATTCTCCAGTAGACTCGACGCTAGGCTCAGGCTGACGCATTGTGCAGGCCAGTTACTCGAGACGCGACAGATCAGCACGATGATGGCATCCTACATTGGGGAGAACAAGATGTTTGAGAAGATGTATCTGACTGGAAAACTCAGTTTGGAACTCATCCCACAGGGCACTATGGTGGAAAGGTGTGCTGCTGGTGCTGCTGGAGTACCAGCATTTTATACCCCAGCCGCCCTTGGCACAATAGGTGAGCGAGACATGGATACAGCGTGGCGAGGGTGTAAAACTGACCAAGTTCTGATCATAGTGCAAACCGGGAAGCTACCCGTCAGGTACAACTCAGACGGCAGCGTGGCTGTCATGTCGAAAGGACGAGAGACGCGAGAGTTTGGCGGCAAGAATTACGTCCTCGAAGAATCAATATTTGGCGACGTCGCTCTAGTCAAGGTGCACAAGGCCGACAGACTCGGCAATTGCACATTCCGCAAGGCTCAGAATAACTTCAACGAGGCCATGGCCAAGAACGCCAAGTTCACCATCGTCGAGGCCGATGAGATTGTGGAGGTTGGCGCGCTGGAGCCTGAGTCCATCCACCTCCAGGGCATCTACGTCGATGTGGTAGTGAAGAGTACTGAGCCGAAGAAGATTGAGAAGTTGGTCGTTGCAAAGACTGTTGATGACACTGTTAAGGGTAAGTGTGACAAATAATTTGCCCATAGCCCAACGATTCCCCCCCGTTGCTGACTTCCAAATTGCACCCCTACAGAGGCAGCCTCGAATACCAAGCGCGAGCGCATAATCAGGAGAGCAGCCAAGGAATTAAAGGATGGCATGTATGTCAACCTCGGTATCGGCATCCCGCTCGCGGCGCCAGCATTCGTCCCTGAAGGTGTTGAAGTCATCCTTCATTCCGAGAACGGTATACTGGGCATGGGGCGATATCCCAAGCCCGGCGATGAAGACCCCGATCTCATCAACCCTGGAAAGGAGACAGTCACTCTGAACCCGGGTGCCTCGACCTTTAGCAGCCATGAGAGCTTCGGTATGGTCAGGGCGGGCAAGATTAACTTGACAATGCTTGGCGCACTGCAGGTTAGCATGTACGGAGGTAAGTTTTAGGACTACGAAACCGACCAGTAGATGCTCTCCCCCTGTGTCAAGAATGCTGACCATGCCCTTTTCGACGCAGACTTGGCCAACTTTATGCTTCCTGGTAAGGTCAAGGGTATCGGCGGCGCTATGGACTTGGTTGCGAATCCCGAGAAGACAAAAGTTGTCGTTACGATGGTCAGTTTTGCCCAATCCTTGATACTGACTCTGAGAATGCTGACTTCTCAATCAGGAACATGTTGACTCGAAAGGACGGCCAAAGATTCTGCAAAGTAAGTCACCACAACCCCGTTGCTGGCCACAAAGCGATGCATGCAGTGGGAGATCAGTTCTAACTTGAAGCGTTTAGAGTGCACATTCCCGATTACGGGAGCACGTTGCGTGTCTAGAATTATCACAGACATGGCCGTTTTTGATTGCACGCCTCAAGGGCTTGTGCTCAAGGAGTTGTTAGACAGCGTCAGCATCGATGAACTCAAGGCCCTGACAGATGCGCCATTTGAGATAGCTAGCGACTTGAAGCCGTATGAGGTTTAATCAACTTGATGAGTGAGTACTTCTACTAGTTAGTAACTACCTAGGTACCTGAGAAATACATATAAGGTAGTTGTCATGATAGCACATTAACGGTGAACATGACCCGGAATTGTACTAGAAGTAACTAAATCAAGTGGTGAGCTCTATTTTTGGCTCAGCAAACATTTTAGAAATTGAATCATGTAGCTGCGGACTATTTTAAATGCATTTTAAAGAAATACTATCACTTTGACGCAGCCAGTGTGTCCTCAACCATCCGCTGGGAGGCCCCCAGGTAGTTCACAGGATCACAAAGTGCCCGAAGCTCCTCCATCGAGATGGCATCAACCACCCTTTGATCCTCTGCAAGAGTATCCAGCAATGTTGTCTTTTCACTACTCTCGATGGTCTTTTTGCAGGCCTCATACACCACGTCATGAGCATTCTGCCTGCCAATGTATTTCGCCAAGCTCATCATGACTGCCTCCCCAACGATCAATCCCTTAGTCATAGCCAGCGTCGCCGCCATCTGATCTTGATGTACTTCGAGCCCGGCCAAGGTAAACTCGGCTTGGTGAAGGGCACCAACGGCCATGACGAAGCTCTCGGGGATCGCAACCCATTCCAGGTGCCATGGACCTGATGCACGCTCAAAGTCGGACACCATGCCGTCGAGGACGAGACCAGCGTTTGAACGCAAGACTTTGGAAGCGGCCAAGATGACCTCACTTGATATAGGGTTTCGCTTTTGCGGCATCGTCGATGAGGCGCCACGGTGAGGGACGAAGGGCTCAGCAACCTCTCCAAGTTCGTTGGAAGACATGATGATGAGGTCGAGCGCGATCTTTCCAAGCGTGCCCCCTATGAGGGCCAGTAAGTTAATCGCTTCAGCGATACCATCACGAGCAACATGCCAGGTAACCGGGGGATCACTTAGCCCTAGCTCGCGGGCTAGCTGCCGACGAACGTTGATGCCATCCTCGCCTGGTCCCAACGATGCGAGCGTTCCTGCAGCACCCCCATACTGAACCATGAGAGCTCGGGGCCTCAGCTGTTGCAAGCGCTCTCTATGGCGATAGAGACCAGAGAGCCAGACTGCGCACTTGTACCCAAAAGTGATAGGCAAAGCATGCTGAAGGTGGGTGCGGCCAGCCATGGGTGTGTCGCGGTGCTCAACAGCAAGACGTTCAAGGGCAGTAATGACACCGGACAGCTTGGCTTCAACCACGTCCAGCCCAGCCTTGATTTGCAATACGCTGGCCGTATCCATGATATCTTGCGTCGTGGCACCCCAGTGGATGTAGTTACCGGCTGTGCCACACATGTCGCTGAGTTGGCGCACCAAAGGCAGAATGGGGTATCCAACAATGTCCGTCTCGTTTCGAAGGCGTTCAAGGTCAAGGGCAGATGCATCAGCTCGCGAGGTGATTTCGTTGCTGGCATCTGCTGGGATGATTTGGCAATGAGCTTGGGCTCGTGCCAGGGCGGTTTCCACATCGACGCATCGCCTTATGTACGCCTCATCGCTGAAGATCTAGGGGTGGGTGGTGAATGAGCGAGGTGCGACTGAAAGGGATCCAGGGCGTCACTTACATAACGGATCTCGTCGGTGCCGAACAAGTTTCGAAATATGATGGAGTCAAAGGCGCTGATTGAACCCAGCTGACGACGCTGCAGTTGAGTTGCGAGCCGGGATACTGCACCCAATCTCCGGAAGGGTGTGAAGTTGCGGAGCATTGTGTAGGCAAAGCCGCAAAGGTGACCAAAGGGAATGAATAGAGGTTGTGGAAGTCAGTCGACACTCGGCATTCAGGGACGAGTTAGCCTCTCGAATCGTACGATCAGTTCAATGTGTATCCCATGAGATCAATTAATAGGGAATAGAGAAGAACTACCTATTGAGAGAATTGATTCCGTCCCCCTCAAGCCCGGCAGTCCTCCACCCTTTCCCACCAGTTTCGGGATCTTCTATTACCATGTGGGGCTTCATTCTTCGTCCCACATTGGGGTAACAGGAACCGAACCCACCTCGTCGAAAGGAGGAGGGATGTTAGGAGCCGAGGAGGCTTACCCCAGCTACCTACTGCGTGTAGAGCTTAGGGAATGGCTCGGCACCATTGGTATTCGTGGCATGATCACTGGAAATGGTGTATAAGTAGACTACCAGGCAGCGATCTAGCTAAGCGGATTCAGACACTTGACGACAAACCACAACACCACAAGTTGAACTCGATATTATCACCACACCATCAATAGCACAGCGCCACCTTGACTTCGTAAGGCCTTCGCACAGTATGATCGCCCAAATCAAACCCCGCGAACCGGTGGCCGACCCCCAGAAGGTCTTTCATTACACCGACCTTCAGAGGACCAAGCCCACTCGCGAGAATGACCCTTACGAATACCAGGCTGGCTGGGGAAACCGACATCAATCAGAGGTCATTCCTGGGGCTCTTCCCATCGGCCAGAACAACCCACAGGACCGTGGTTTCGGTCTATACACTGAGGGCATTACCTACTCGGCATTCGCGGCGCCAAGGGCCCTCAACTCCAGCACTTACATGTACCGAGCCAGGCCATCTGCGGCTCATCATGGCTACTCTGAGATTGAAACCAAGTCTCACATCGAAAACTGCTTCCTGTCCCTGAACCCAAAGGTCGAGGGTCTTCCGGAGCAAGCAGAATGGTCTCCCTTCCCACTCCCGCCCGACAACGAGACGATTGACTTTACCGACGGTTTGCACACCCTTGGTGGGAGCGGCGATCCTAACCTCCGACAGGGAATCGCCCTTTATGTCTACATGATCAACTCATCCATGGAAAACAAGGCGTATTGCAACACAGATGGCGACTTCCTGATCACCCCACAGCTGGGCATCATCGATGTCCAGACGGAACTCGGGAAGCTCTTTGTTCAGCCGGGGGAGATCTGCGTCATCCAGCGCGGGATTCGGTTCCGTATCAACTTAGCTCCAGGCACAACGGTTGCTCGTGGCCACATCGCTGAGGTTTGGGGTTCTACCTGGGAGTTGCCAGACCTGGGTCCTCTGGGAGGCCATGGCCTTGCCAACCCAAGGGACTTTTTGTTCCCCGTTGCTCATATTGACGAGGATCTACACGTGCCTTTTTCTATCATAGTCAAGAATAATGGAAAGCACGTGGCTATTAAGCAAGACCATAGTCCTTTCGATGTGGTCGCGTGGCACGGCAACTGTGTCCCTTACAAGGTGAACCATCTCCCCCTGATTCCCCTCTCCACCCCCAGAGACTCCATATGGCTAACTTCAAAAACTCGTCAGTACGATTTGACCAAGTTCGTAGCACAGAACTCAACCACAGTTGATCACACCGACCCAAGCATCAACACTGTGCTTACGGCCAAGTCTGTTGACCCTCACTCCCCGCTGGCTGACTATCTCTGGTTCGGGCCACGCTGGGACGTGGCGAGCAACAGCTTCCGCCCACCCTACTTCCACCGTAATAGTGCAACGGAGCTTCTGGCCTGTATCTATGGAGCTGGTCTCGGCCGATCCGATGAGTTCCAGCCTGGAGGATGCAGTTATGAGGGCGGACACACGCCCCATGGAGGCTTCAGTGACGAATATCTCCTTGAGACGCCGCTTCAAGTCAATGAACCACGCAGGATCCTGGAGAGTAAGTTCAACACGATCTACGGAGTCTACTCCTCACTAACGCCATATCCACAGACCAGATGACTATCATGGTCGAGTCGTCCCGAACCTTCTTGTTCACCGAATACGCCCGCAAGCTCTGCGGCGTCCTTCACAGTCGGGGAACCGATCCCAAGGTCTGGGACAGGTTGCCCGACCGCTTCTCCGCCCATCCGCTCACCAAGCAGCTGCTCGCCCGGGTGGCCAATGACAAGGCTGAGAGCAGGAAAGCGGCCGATTACTACCACTCTATTGATCTACTCAAGGCAACTGGCCAATCGAGCAAGCAGATTCCTACTCCCACCAATGGCCACTCCAACGGTCAAACAGTAGCATAAAGGGGCTTAGTGAGATCGAAGTGAAAGCTCAAAGATATTAACGAGGAGATGAATGGGAATGGATGCTGAATTTTGGGATGATCAATACGTGTGTTGTATCTGTTTTGTCAATTATGCGCCAGGGTCGGTCTTTCAAGTCAATCGTTTCCCAACAACACTTACCCTCTTTCCTTGCAATCATTACCCTCATTCTTCAAATCATAAGCGAATTCAGAGATAGCTAGTTTGAATCAAGCCTTGTTCGATTTACGACATCTGTTTACCATTTAGCTTAGGGTATCAACCAACTCCTCCCGACCCAAAGTCAACCCAGACAACACAACTGTTCAAGAATGCACCATCAAGACACGATAATCCAGCTGCATTATCGAGATCATCAACTACTATCAGGCTGATCCTCCATATCCAGCAACGAATCGCTCATGATCCTCAGAATATGACAAAGCCCTTTCGCATTCCACTTGCCCACTTCCTCCAGCAGGCTGGCAAACTCCAGAAGGATCATTTTTGCCGCATTGTAGCCGCCCTCACAGATGACTCCAGAAAAGCTAATCGCACCTCCAAGTCGTAGAAATCTCCCCGCAGCGTGTTCCTGGCCGTCTCCGACAGTTGAAGAAGGCGTCAACATCGATACTGACCCGTTGCCAGTCAGACCAGGCCAGTCCACATCATCGAGAAACTCATACGGCTCGAAGGACCCTTGGCCATCGTCATAACTGGGCGGCATCATGAACACATATAATCCCAGAACAAGGGCCGCAGCGAAGATCGATACCTCAGAGTGAAACATGGTACCATCGTTGATGCGCCGGCGACTCATGGCGGTGTAGATGCCAGCGGCGTGGAGGCAAGCCCGCCGTGCGTGCCAGGATTGACTCCATGCGGCGATATTCTGCAATGCTTCGTGGGCGCCCTCAGCTCCGTTCCGGCCAGCAGCGAGCTCAAAGACTTCGAGATTGGCAAAGAGGTTTAGATTCAAGAAGTGCCACATGGTGATGCAGTTGGGGTTCTTGAACCTGAGAAACCTTGCGTACGCAACGTACACCTCATTCAACACATGTGACAGCAACCTTCCGGGCTCATCAGACGCGAACACCCTCTCGGCTGTATCGGAGAGCCTGAGGCCGCCGCTGTCGGACGGCACCTGAGTCACGCGAACGCGAACTTCGAGGATGCGGCTCCAAAGGATGGAGAGCAGCCCTACGATGCCTATGGGCGAGACATCCTGAGATCCTGAGAGGCGTACCGACAGTTCCTGTGTTTGGACCATGGCGGTCCCAGAAACGATGCTCGCACCGTCGTCTACAAGCCGCCTCCACGACTTGGCGGAGGAAGACTGGAAAAGGTCGGCAGAGCATGGAATCTCAAACTGAATCACCGGTGTACGGATCAGTGGTGTCTCGCCTAGGCTGTATGCCCACCAGGCATCCGTCATTACCAGCGTAGCAATCAGTCTAAGGTGACCTGTGTTAGCCAAGTGGTGCCCCGGAGCATGTTTCTTTGTTGCCCTACCGTTTAAGACTCTCGGCTCGCGCCCAACCCTTCCATAGGGCGTCGTCATTTTGCGGTTGGCCATGGGGGTGGCTCTGTATCCTGAGCTGATCCAAGATGGTTCCTATAGTTGGTGACGCTGGGCGGGCCTTGAATAAACCCGACAGTTGCGCAAGCTGGAGGGGATATTGGTCAGTGCTTGACATCTTGGTCGACTGAAGGTATCTTACTGAGATTGTTTGGCTGTACAACATCCGGGCGAGTATCTCGTCTTGAGTTCCCTGAAGAATATTGGTCAATGCTAATGTACTGGCCGTTCGACGAGGCATCCCCGGAAAGGCACATACACGAGGTGGGCAGATAGACCAAGCCATCAAGAGAACCATCGCAGACGTGAGATGTGTAATGAGCCTCAACGACCCTCCCGGTCCAGAAGGTGGCGTGGCTAACTGGTGACAGCATTTCTGAGTCGCTGCCTGAAATAACGCTCATCAGTTAGTGCCACTTGAAGAACGTAGGAGGTCACATACTGGTAGGAAGCTAAAAGCGA
The DNA here is from genome assembly GCA_013623725.1 of Fusarium robinianum. NCBI lineage: Eukaryota > Fungi > Ascomycota > Sordariomycetes > Hypocreales > Nectriaceae > Fusarium > Fusarium robinianum. The sequence goes on along the minus strand of JABFFI010000416.1, from coordinate 87,920 downwards.
ATTCTCTGACTTGTTTCGAGTCGAGATGAATAAGCCCCAAGAGACATAATGACAACACGACCGAGTTCGGTGCAGATTTTGCTGAGAAGGTAGGGCGATGTATGAAAGGAAGAAGGGAATGGGGCTGCCGGAAGGCAATGTCGAGGCCGAGATTGAGGAGTCGTGTAGGTGGAAACCTGGCATTGTTGGTCTCGGTGCTAGGCAGGGGATCAGGCGCGAACTCGTGTATGAGATCCTGTCGCTTCCCTTCATCGAGGCCCCATTTAGATTCGTTCGCCTTGCCGATAGATGGCGTCGGCGATGTTTCCGAGATGAATATGTCCGTCAAGATGTTGTCGCCCTTGTACCCAACAACGTCCACCCATATGTCCGCCGCACCGTCGCCTGTCAGTCTCGTCTTGTTGTTGGGCCATAGCCGCGCAACCTTTGCGAACCGCCCGAGAGGTATGTTGCTTGCACGGTCCGTGCTAGAAATCTGAGAGCTCATCACGGTTACTGGGGATGTGCTCTTGGCGGAGAAGTTCATGAAATCCAAGGTGCTAGAGTTGTTGTGAAAGAAGTCGAAGATGCCTTGGTAGAGTTGAAGATCCTTGGAATTCGAATTGTCAACAGCCAGATTATCCCAAGGGTTATCAAATCCGAGACGTGAAGGCGACGGATTCCCTCTGACCATGAAAGAGGAGGTTATTAGGTCGGTGCTCCCAGGAAACAAGGTGTTGTGTGTCTGAAAGTCGGTGTTGCTGTTGACAATATCGGGCGGTGGTGTCGTCGCAACTCCTGGATGTTGCGTTCCACTCTGTTCTGGCGCAGGCTGTGGGGGGTCTCGGTGAGGTTCTTTCAGCAATGGGTGCGCGAACATGTCTGCTGAATCGTCCAGCCCTTCATTACGGGCCTGCAATACCGATGCCATTGCCAATGCGTCGAGTTCGGTAGTGACCAGTTGGTCAGCCATGCCTGTCGTGTCCGTAGCTAGGAGGCTTTGGTCTGGCTGGGCCTCTCCATCTGGAGACGCATTATTGTTGTCGTTGTCGTTCTGGGTGTTGTTCTCCGTGTCGATCGAGGGACCCTGGCCATTGAGGTGAGTATCCTCATTGCGTTCAGTAGCTCTTTCTTCGTTGTTCGGCGCAGTATTTGTCGAATTTTCTTGACCGTGGAAGTATTTCGCGTGTCGTAGTAGCACGTCACTGGCCCAATTCTTTAGCAAAAACGAGTCGACATGTTGAATGACGGCATGACTGACCTCCGGGCATACCGACGACCGCACTTTCGACACTGATAGGGCCTTTCTCCGGTGTCTGTGTCATGTCAGCTCGCGTCTAGCTACATCCATGCGTCCCACCTAGGGTGAGTCTCACGAGAACGCTCGTGGCGCAGGAGATGTTCAGTCTTGATGAACGTCCTATGGCAGTATGAGCAGCGTTTCATCCTTGCAGAGCCCGCCTCCCCGAGCAAGGCAATTGAGTGAGACTCTTCTTTTCCTTGAGCCTGGAACTCGTCTGGAGAACTTGGTGGGGCTTCACATGAGTTCTCAGCGGTTGCGCCAGGTTTGAGTGGGAGGCTGCGAGAAGGATAAGCAACCCCATGGGGCTATGAGGTGGGCCCGATCTCAACTGCCGAGGTGTTTGCGGGGTTGACAATTCGCGGGGTGTGGGGTAGGAATGTGGGAGGTTATTCAGGGTTGTGGGTGGTTGACTGGTTTAGTGATGAGCTTGCCCAGCCACTTAGGTCCGATGACTTCCTGATTACTACCCATACCTACAGGGGTTGGAGTGAAGTGACCACCTGGTTTACTATTGGAAGGGGAACCTTGCTATTGGCTCAAGTTACGAAAGATGCCTGTTGTCTTCGTCCATCCATCTTTAGGTGCAACTCTTCACGGGGTATGTCGCAGAGAGAATGTTTGGCAATTCAGAGGTCTTCAATATGCAACCATTCCATACAGATTTGCCAACCCAGAACCGCCAGTTCCTCTTACTGGAGACATCGATTGCACCGTCTATGGGTATGCGACAACTCCTTGTTGATGCAAAAGTGGACTGTTCAAATTGATAACACAACACCCCAGTGCGCGATGCCCCCAAAACCATGTCGACTTTCGTCACTTGCTTCGCATTCCCGAAGAAGAAGAAATCGGCGAGCAAGATGAAGACGAGTTTGCATGCCTAAACCTTGAAATCACCATGCCTGCACCGACAAAAACCCCTCTCGCCACACGATCCTATCCAGTTCTCATATGGATCCATGGTGAGACAGCATATCAAGTCAAGTCCATAGTTTTAGGCAACTCAGTCTACGTAGGAGGCTCTCAGGCTGTATCGTTCGGGACCAGCGCGTCAGGGCTCTGCGGTGAGTTGAGTCGAGGAATCAACGGTCACCATGGGTCCTCCTAACGGATATTCTAGATCCCACTGGCCTCGTCGCGAGGTCCATCGACATGAGTGAACCCATTATTGCCGTCACAATCCACTATCGGCTCAACATTTTCGCATTTGGCGACCGCACCAGTGACAGAAACCTTGCTCTAAGAGATCAAAGAATGGCCTTTAAGTATGTGTCCTCGCACATATCCGGTTTTGGTGGCGACCCCGTGAGTCTTGTCTCCGCTGTCATGTCCCTCGCCTGAATGGGCCGACGTTCCTTGCTGCGAAATTTCAACCTAACGAGGCCAAAATCGTAGGAGAAGATCACAATCGCCGGTGAAAGCGCCGGTGCTGTCTACTGTCACGCCCACTTGATCATGGGTAGTCCCGCTCGCCAGTGTATCTTGCAGTCGGGTNNNNACGCTACGTGACGCTCCAGTGTCAATATTATTGGAAGCCATGGAGCGGTTGGGGCTGAACTCTTTCTACCTTCAATTCGAAGAACTCCTTGAAGGGTGGGACGAAAGGATTGGGGACTTCCAGCGAATCTTGATTGGCGACAACGAATACGAGGTAGGAGCTTTATGCGCTTCTGTGGGTGTCTGTTTCTAATGCCGTCATTTCGCTACAGTCGGTGCTCTGGAGAAACGGAATCGAAGCTCTATCCCCAGAGTATATTTGTGACGCGTTCGACAGGGCTGGAGAAACAGCCACCAACCTGAAGAGGCAGTACGGTATTATACCAGAGAGACCAGTTTCATGCAAGCTGGGAGCCTTGGACCTCCTCAACGACGCCCGATTTGGTTTGCCAATAGACATGGTGATCAAACAATGCGAACAAGCCAACAGGTCCTTCTTCCGCTTCCTCGTCGATCAGCCTAATCCGTGGCAATCCTCCAGCCGAGCCCATCACGGTGTTGACCTCCCGTATCTCTTCGGCGGATTTCACATGGCGCACAATTCCGCCGCACAAGATGTCTCCCGCATCATGCAAGAAAAGTGGATTGTATTTGTGTGCTGCAAAGACCCTTGGGAACCTGGTCAAGCGTTCGCTTTTGGCCCACTGGGTGAGTGTCGGGTTGTGATTCCTGAAGGCTTGAATGCTCGCAGGAGACAGCAACATGCAGCGGCACTCGCCGCGACTGGCCTGCAGAAGGTTAACGAAATTGCAGTTAGTCTAGGGGCTGGAAGGTCAAGTCTTCTGAATTAGGAGCTATCTATGGGGGAAGTCTATCAAAGCGTCGTAAAGAGGGTAGCGACGGATGCTTGGAGAATCTAAGGCCATTGACAACAAGGACAAAGGGGTTCTGGTTTTCCTCAAAACAACCCGCTCAGCTCGCAAAGACGCCACGACCTATGATGACCGTGGCTTACAATCACTTCTGATACTGTGTATTGTACATCCAGTCGCTATGGTTACGTGATAAAGATTAGCTGTGCATTAAGTTCCAAACCAACACAGCGCAGAGTGTAGTCTTCTGGTCACACGCCGCCTTGCATTCATATGCGTGTCGAAAGTCTTTGTCACAGCAGAACATTATATAGCAAGCTTTTTTAGCAAGGGCATTACATCTTGAAAACTTTCTTCTGTGACTCATACGCTTCGAGGGCATATAAAACTGACTCCCCCCCCCACACCGATATCTCCTTTTGTCCCCCTTTGTTCATCCAACTCAACAGCAAATCTTGCCCGAAAACGAGTGACTGACCCCCTCGAAATTCGCTTCCCTATCCAATTACATTCATCTCACTGCCTGATGATGCTCTCTTACCAGAGTCAAATGGATCTACTGGACGAGTTGCAGGCAATGGCTCAGGCCACTTACCTTGAAGCTGACGACGATCGACGACGCGACAATCAGAAGGTGGCAGGATACTTTCAGATTTTCTTCCATTGAGGCATCTCGTAATATCGAGAACCACCGCGCGCACCCTCAAGGGCTGATCTCCGACGCCCACTGGAACATGGTACGAGAACAGAAGGAGTCGGAGGGCTACGACCGAGAGGCATACGAATATTCCTGCACCAGAAAGATCAATCCAGCTCCACAGACGGACACTACGGAGCAACGAAAGCGCCAGCTCCGCGCGCTCACATTCCTCGTTAAACTTGAGGGTCCGTTGAGCACGGCTGGAGGAGTCGCCAGAGCCGCAAACCTACGCGATGCACCCGGCATTATCCAGGGTACAGATAGTGATGGGCAAGTCAGCTCCTTTTGCAAAATCAACGGACAAGAAAAGGCTGCCATCGAGAGGTTCGTCGCCGACTGGGACTATCGGCCGACTTTCATTCGGTATTCGAAAGCCCGAAAGTGTTTATCAGACACATCAGCCTTCCCGACTCTTGGACTTGACACAACAATGCCTCAACACCGGCTTCAAAACACTCACCCCCGCCCAAGGCAGAATCAGTACCCAGTATTGTACTTTTTCTACGGCACCCTGGCCGAGAGCGATGTCCTCACAAAGCTCATTGGATACAGTCCAGCGTATCGTCCCGCCCAGATACGTGGCGGGCTTCTCAAAAGCTGGGGAGCCTACAAAGCATTAGTTGATGACCCAGACGGAAAGGGAGTGGTTTCCGGTAAGGCGTTTTGGTTGGTCAGCAAGGAGCACGAAGAGTCACTGCAAGTCTATGAGACGGATAAGTACGAAGTGGTTCGGTGTAAGATTGAGATTGAGGGGGAGAAGACAGCTGTTCACGGGCTGACTTTTAGATTCTGTGAGGGGAGTCTGCCATCCAGCAATGGCCTGGTGTGAATCTTGGAGGTTGGTTGCTGCTGCTTCCGTGCTACTTCAGCTGTTAGACACATCTTAGAAGTAGTAATATTCACCTATCAACAATTTAGCAGCGACCCAGAGGTGTAGATAGCACCATGTTGAACCCGCCCGTTGCAGCCCCTAGGTCGAACTAAACCTAAACCATTTGAGCATTAATGCTGAGGGCTTCTAGTTGACAACGGAGCCTGATAGCCGTCGTTTCGGGCACTTCTTACTGGGGGAGTCCATGATAGAAATAATGGAGCTGAGAAGTGATACTCATAGAGCAAGGTGGTGCTGTAAATGAAGCTATTTACAAATCAAGACAAGAGCTTGGGTGCCGCGTCACAATTGCGCTCCAATGCTGAAAACAGATGAAAACATCACATAGCGCGCGACTCATGAAGCCCCATCACGTTTATTCACCAGACAACCACCATCTTTCTTTCTTTTTTTATTTAAGCAACGTCATGGTTCATCGCTAGTGGGCAAGTACCAAAGGTTGTTCTTTACCTACGGAGAGATTAGGTCCTACTTCAGAGCCTTGAATACAGAGAATCTATTCATACATTTCCGCCACAATTGTCAGACATGAAGCCACAGTCCCGATCAAGCACCGTCCAAATTCCAGGTTTTATGCCTGTTATCCCACTTGTCCTTAATTTCGTTACCTTCACGGTCCCGATGCTCCATCTTTATCTGGTTCATTTTGGCAACGCCTGGTTTGGCTGGTTCGCCTAGTCTGGCTGGCTCGGCTGGTTTGGCTGCAGTCCTCAAGCATGGCTTGCCGTCTTTGGAATCCTTGAGTTCGGAGATCACCCCCTTGGCACTCTTCTGGGAACCATGGTTGTTTTGGGGAAGGTATGTGTCGAGTTGGGACAATCGCTCTTTCAAGGAGTTGTGCAAAATGGCATGGCGTGGAATATCGCGACAGGCGCCCATGTTGGGCCACCCTCGATAGGACTCCCATCCCTTGTCTTGTTCGTTTTCTGCTGTATCGATCAACTCCCAACGTGGGATGAATGGGAGAATTTCTGCAAGTGAAGGATATTAGCGATTGCGACAGTTGGACAGAGAAATTGGCCTACCCATGAGTTTCCACATCAAGACCTTGAAAAAGGCGGTTCCATAACCGAAGGATAGACAGTCGTGCATAAATCCTCCGATTACCTGTTTTGTCACATTCTCCTTGTCTTCCATTAGTTTTTTGAAATCTTCCATGCCGTGGCACCAATGAACCGCGGACCGCGGATCTTTCTTGCCCACGAGGTCGACTTCACGGATCATCCACTCCAACGCCATGTCGCTCATCTGCAAGCAATCATCTTCCAGAACTTGGTCGATATTCTGTGGCTTCAGGGAGGTCCAGAAATTCTTGAGACGACCTACTATGGTCATTTCCTTTGACTCGGGGAGGTCCAACGCCGGCCATCCGCCACCGACATCACCGTGGTTACCAGGAAACCAAACTTCCTGAATATCTTCGTCTTTAAGCTTGTCCTTCTTGACAACGCGAATGTCTTGAGCAAGAAGGGCAGGCTTGAACTTGACTCGTCGCTCGTCGACAGCGACAGCATGACGGACATGTTCCGCTGTCCCGGTTATCTGAACCGGAGCGGGTGCGTTTTTCTCGACTACAGCAACCGAGTTGACGCAGTCCCACATGCCGAGGAAAAAGACCTTGATGTTCTCGTGCTCAGTCCGATGCTTAGGCTTATCCTTAGGCTTATCCTTAGGCTGATGCTCAGTCTCATGGTCCCCTTTTCCAGCATTTCGACAAAATGTTTCGCTGAAGGCCTTCACCTCCTTGCGTGCTGCTATTGTGGCAGGGCTGTCCTCGACTGGAACACCGCTGGACAATAACCGATCACCGACTGGGGGATCGTCGGAAGACGACGTATCAGCCCCGGAACCGGCCGTTCCATCGCCAGGGAGTAGAGGGGCGGTCTCGGATGGCTGAGTCTTCGCTTGCTCTTGCTTATTTTGCGACTTCTTCTTCTGAGCAGCGACACGATCGGCACTTTCGCATTCGAGAGAGCGCTGGTACAGTCGATACGCGAAAGGCACCATTTCCTCATTGCCCTTACAGAGCAGGCCGACTTTGTTGACCATACGAGCCAGGAATTTAGCGGTATAAGCGCCGCGGCTGAAGCCGAATATGTAAATCCTGGCATCCTATTGGGAAATGTCATGTCAGTGGTGCGCATCTGGTTGCAGCCGGATCTTACAGTCTTGTAGTACCGCATTAAGAAGCGATAGCCAGCAATGACATGGGCGTCAAAGGTCGTCCCGAAGCCTTGGTCGATGGTCTTGGAAAACGAGCTGCGCATTTCTCCGAGGAACCCCTTGTTCACGGATGCCTCGTTGATATCGTAAGTACCGATGCCAGCTACAACACTGTTAGCACGGTTGACTCTGGGGGATGAAAGACGTACTCTGGTAGTAGTGGAACTGGTTTGGATCATTGCGGTCCAATTTACGCAGGATCTTGACCACGTTGGTATCGGCATTGGTGCCGCTGAAGGTGTTGCCGGTGCCATCGAAGCAAAGAATGAGCTTCTTGTACACTTTGGTCTCTGACGCGGGTTCAGCATGTGGCATGGTGGCAGCAGGTGCGAAGACCACGGAATGTGAAGCAATTGATTGAGAAAATAGGATGTCTGGTGTGTTTAACAGCCCGATGCGCTACTGTCAAGATAACAAAGGAGTCTTTGATCCCGGGGGTATCCCTCTCTTTAATGCATCTCACCTTTCTCGAGAGTCGAGATGCTGGGCGAAGTGCCATAGCCCCTTTTCACATTCCCATCATTTCTCGGCGTCCCAATCAGTTTTGCTATTTTGTTCAGCTCAAGGAATCTAGAACTTGAGTGGCTTTCCATCAGCTAGCCACGCGGACATACCGAGAAACACACAACCATTTTCAGCAGAAAGAGAGATAAAAGATTAAATCAAGGCACGCCGCGCTTACGGAGTAATGTCTTGTCTTGCTGCGCCAGCGGACCAAGCCAATAGAGCCCTACACTAGTGGTGATTATTAGTTCATGTCTTAGACCTCAGCAAGCCACTTTGAGCGGAGAGGTTACCATTTAGCAGCGGCTGAAATGCGAGAGCGCCAATACCAATGAAATACTACGTCGTTTATGCCGCCTCCCAGGACCTGGAGCAATAGGGCTTAGGTCTAGCCAGCCACAATCTGGGGTCCGGCACTTGGCGGGGAAGAGGGCTGCCTCTCTGGAGACTCACCCGGAATACGAATTCGTTTTGTCACAAGCCTCGAGGTTTCAACCAGCCTTTTGCAGCTGACGCTGTGCTGCTTTGGGTGGCCAGCAAAAAAGGAGGCGTGGGATACTTTTCTCCGCATCGTCAACGAGGCCAAATGTCAGCTGAAGTACAGACGGATACAACTTCGCAATCCACAACCTTCTGAAACAGCTTCGAGCCCACTCCCCAATGCTCCAGGGATCGTAATGACTTCCACGTGCCAAATAAATGGGGCATCACTAGCCGCCATCCGAGATCTCCTCGACTCACTGTCAAGTGAATGAGCCGCGCCACGGTCCGCGCTTGTTGACAGAGACTGTGCGGCGCCTAACATGAGATACGACCCGGCATTTATTTGATGGTTTCCGTGAAATGCGATTGCGCTACTGATGTAGCCCTTCCTTTTTCCCCTACTGGCATTCCCAGGGATAAGCGTGAATGAAGCCGATGCCTTGTTGACTGGCTACCCTAAATAGCCGAAGAATCGGATTTGTTCCAGAAGATCAAAGCATTGCGTTACAACATCCAACTCGCAATCTTGTGGGTTGGTCAATTATTCAAGATCGGTTGTCTATTACTTTAGAGTCTAGGTGCTACTCTACTCTAATCACTCATCCTCCTTTCGTAATGCCTCGACGATGGCGGTGGCAAAGCCAATGTTTCCCGCGAATAGATCCCATGAGTGCTCGGGGTATCCCGACTGGATCGCGATGACAGTTTCCAGTTTGGGGATGACATAGATCGCCTGCCCATACATGCCAAGGGCAGCAAAGGTCCCATTCTCTCTCAGCAGACCCCCGTCAGCACCTCGAGCTGGCGTCCACCATCCCGTTTCATATCCAAAGTTAGGAATGATGTCGTTGGCCCCAGCCGCCCGAGGTCCGGTGCTCGTCTTCGCCTCGGAAATGGTCTGGAACCAACTAGCCGGGACCGTAGGGCCCAGCCCCTGTCGCTTGATCGCATCCAGGATGAAGCACCCAAAGCGAGCCATGTCGGTCAAAGTGACTGAAAGGCCACCATGCCCATCTACCTGGCCCGCGCCAGTGGTTCGCATGTACGCATCGTATTGCATCCCAGCAGGCTCCCAGATGTGGCGGGACACGTAATCCTCCAGCGGCTCTTGAGTTGCCCGAGAGATGACGATTGACAGTACGTAGTAGTTAGGGTTGTAGTAATGAAACTCTTCCCAAGGCTCAGCTACCTTCCTAAAGGTCCGCAGCCAGTCCAGTACGGCGTTGGAATCTTTTTGGGGGTAGAGCTCAGTCGCATACATGGGGTTCGGAATATCTGCCGGTCGCGCTTCGTCTGAAACCTCAACCACGCCAGCGGACATGTTGACAAGAGCCAGCAACGGCACGTCAGACCAAGCGGTGTCCCTCAACTCCTCCACGTGACGACCGACCGTATCGTTCACGGACAACTTGCCCTCTTGGTCGGCGATTCCCAGGATGGTCGACATGAAAGACTTGGTAACTGACTGCACGTCGTTGCGGGACGCCTGAGTATTTCCATGTCTGTATTCCTCAAGTCTGATGGCGCCCTTCCGGACAACAACACAGCCAGTCAGCCCATAATGCCTCATGAAGTTGTCGAGATTGGCCGGCGAGCCGTCGCAGGTGATTGGGCCAATGTCGAGAGTTTGGCCCTTGGTAAAACGTCTCAGATATGAGCCATGTCTGATTTGTGTGGTTCTCCCAGGGAAGGTTTCCTCGCGGAGTCTATAGAGAAGAGGGGTGAAAGCAGGACCAGCAGGGTCGAGGGAAGCGAGTTGAAAGGTGCCGATCTTGTCGCTAGTTTTAAGGGCTGGCTTTTCTGGCGGCGACATGGTGAACAGTACGGATAGTTCAATAAAGATTTGTGGTTTTCCGCTGGAATTTCTCTTCCTAATCAGGTTTGTGGACAATAGTATGAATTTTGCGTTGCGGTTGAAACTGGCTGGACTCAGCTCCAATCTTCGGGAGTCAAGCCGACATCATCGGGCTAAAAAGGCCGAACTATTGCAGCGAACCCGCCAATCTTTCAGAAGCCCCGCTCAGGGCAGAAGATGATGTCGGCCTCTACATCCGATGTCGAAGGTCGATTCGGCCCCGAACGACCAGAACGATTAGTTTCAAAGTTACGCCGGAATCTATAGACTACCTCTCAGTTTGCGTGCTGTGACCTTCTGGGCAGTAGAGTTTCACCGGGAGAGGCTTGAACTTGCAAAATGGAAGAGAGATAGAAGAAGTTCTTATTGCAGTCCTAAATTGTAAACCCAATCTTCCGCCGCCACCGCTCCTCCCAGCCTGGATAGAATGGCGAGTCGGGTAAAGTTTCCTCAACCCAGTCAGCAACGATGGCCCCCGACTCGACCTGCTCGCTCTTCCATTGTTGTAAGGATTCGAGAACCGTCTGTCGGATGTGAGCATGAACCTTGGCCTCGGTCAGGGAAGGTTTTCCCTCTGTGATTTGCTTATACATCACAGACGGGACATAGGGCTCATCGCGCAGTTCTGTCAGAGGAGTAAAGATGGCCTTGAAGTTGAAGACAATCGCCCCGGAGAGCGGTAAGCGACGAAGCGTCTGCCAGTCAACGCGGAGGTTACACTGATCGATCGCAACATTCTCGCCTTGATGTCGAGTCCCGCCGTTGGCTTTGTATTCGTCTGGGGTAACAAACAACGGCTTCCAGTCTTCCACAAACCAAGCACCTCGTTGAATCGGTTTGTTAGTTGGTAGCTTGGAGAAATATCTGTGCATCAGGGGTAATGTTAGTCTCGATTCTCCCAATCGACTTGACAATCATTGTGATCCCGAATGTATTTCGGGTGCAACTTACCGGTCCATTGATTTGGCCATCTTTTCTTCATAGTCGTTGACTTCGGTATGAATGGCTCGCAATTGTCTGTTGAAGTGCGTTCCAAAGGTCCAACCGATCGATGAACAGATGAATCCCGCTTTGAGATAGTACATCCCGTCGGTCTCATTGCGCAACATTATGGCGAAATCTTCCGGCACGTGTTCGAAAAGAACATGCAATGGATGTGTCGTCTTCAGGTCCGTGGCTGTGTTGAGTAGGTGATTTCTGAAAACGGTGTTTGAGTCTGTCAGGGAGAAACAGTTGGGATAGCGGATGCAGATGTACTGCAGGACCATTTCCATCAGCTCTCGACAGGCTAACTCAGAGCCCGGGCCGTAGTTCAAGATGCTAGTTCCATACTCGTTGTAAAGATCTTTGCGCTGCTTTAGCATGTCAAAGTAATTCTGTTCCAGCTCGATCCAGTAGTCGGGTTCGAATTTCGACAGTGCTTGATTCAGAGGTCTCATCAGCTCCAGCTTCGCTACCGTTTAGTCTCCGTGTTCACTCACACATGGTCTGGTGGTAAGCCCATCGAAAAGGTCGAAACGGTCGAAAAGCGGCACTGTTAATGTTGAATTCGGGGCAGGGCTTGGGATGAGGCACGCCTGAGAGAACTGAATAGTCTGGGAAGGAGCCCAATGCTCTGATTTCCGTCGTTGAGAATCCCGTCGGAGTATACTGGCTATCCTTATTCAGATCTTGCTTGCGTGTGGTTGGAAGTTGCGATGCCCCGAGGACTGACAGCGTTGGGTCGGAAATGGTGAGAAGTCTTTGGAGTTGAACAGCCGGAGGGTCTTTTCGAGACATGATACCCTCTCGAGGAGATGGGGGGAATATGTCCACACATGGAAGTGTAGCTGTCTGAGTTTTCTGTTGTCGTTTCCAGAATGGGAACTGTCCTTTGCTTACGGAGCTCGAGTGAAACAGCCGCTTGGATACAGTCCCTTTGATCGCGACATGGACCACGATGGATAATAAAGATAAACTGAACAGAAGTGCCAGAGGCTGCCCAAGCGTGAGGCCGAAAGACGCCCCAGCTCGACTGAATGGCTGTTGGAGGAAATAAGATACTGTCGCAAGTAACTCCATGGCTCTTGACTGAGTTCTGTGGATGGTAGTGTAGTCCAAGAAAGATCACAGATTACCATTGATTGTGAGTATAGTTATACATCAAAGACACCCAAACCTCTGGCCAATCAGCAAGGCCTCGCGACAGGATTCTCCTTTAGTATTAGACCCAGACCCATCCAAGCTCCATCGCCCCTACGTACGAGGACTAAAAGAGATGTACATCTATGTCCTCGCATCGAAATACTCAAAAAGGGTAACAAGATAAAGGCTCTCCGTCTTGTGTTCCGTGTCTAGGAAACTAACCCTCTATCTCATTAGATCAAGCACCTTCGCGGAATCTCTGCGCAGTTGAGATGGTGGTTGATCCAAGTTCGTGGACATGTAACTTGAAACAGCCCATACATCATGATTTTTGAAGGCCCTCAAGATCAACCCAGGGAGAACAAGCCCCAAACTGCAAAGTACGACTCGTAGAGATATATGCCGACCACTCCTCAGCCAATTATTGTAGCTACCCCCATGGATTCCAAAACATCCATCCAAAAAACATCGACGCCAATGTCCAACCGCTTGAAGATCTCCAAAACTACAGATTTGACGTAATTGACGGGTGCGGAAAGATTAGACTGGGAGAGAAATGCTAGGCGGTTCAAAACGAATTGACGTGTCCGAAGTACTTCTTGTTCTTCTTCTTCTTCTTCCTCCTCTTTCTCTTCTCCTTCTTCACCTCCCTCTAATTCACCACCATTCTCTCCTGACCCAGTGCTCACTGATAAAGACGTCGCAGCTACCAGCAGTAACAGCGCTTGGACACAGGATGTCCCTGAATTCGGCGGGATCTGCTCAAGCCGGATGATGACACTGCGACCAAGGAATTTTAGCCATTTATCAGTCCCATCGTCTCGCTGCAATATCGTCGCCCATGAGCTGACTTGGCCTTCTGCCCAAGAGGCTTGGTTGGAGTGGTGAATACCAGTTGTCTCCCTTATCCACTTCACTCTCTTCCGCCGGACAGTGGAAAAGATGCAGTAGAACTGGTAGAGATTGGCAAACATGTAAGCCTCAGCGAGAAGTAAATGATGGATAGCCGGCGTGTTCTCATCCCCAATGTTGCTGATATGATGAAGACTTGGCAAGTGGCAAGCCCAAATCGCCTGATCCAAGACTCTCACTGCATTGGAGAACTCGGCAGGATTGTCTAGGCATGTCTCGGGGTTCGTTAGTTTGGACGAAAAGGAACGCAGGCCACGAATTTGTCGTGCAACTCGAGTGAATAGGGCTTGTGGCTCCGAAGCAACTCCGGTCCACGGATGCGGTCTTATGCGTGCTGGACCCTTCGACGACGGCTTTTTGTTCTGGGCTGGCAGATCAGGCTGGGGAAGTTCCACTTTGGAGTAGTCATGGCAGGTAACAGTGTCGTTTACCACGCAAGACACCATCTCCCAGTAAATAAGTGCATTCTTGAAGAAGCCCACAGTCAAGGTGCCATCCACGTACTTGACTTTGTTGTTGAGAATCGCACCTTGCACGGCTTGCAAGTGAACAATACCAAGGTCCGCGATGTCAAACCAGGACGAGCTGATTCCCAACAGAATCACGAGGAAAAGAAGCTCGGCGTTCCAGCTTGAGGCCATGGATATCTCAGAATGGAGAGTGTTGAGCGCCAGGGATCGGTGCTCAAATGCGTGAGTCTTCATACCCGGCATGTACCAGGCCAACTTGGCGGCTGCCATACTCTGTATGGTATGGAACATTAGGGCCGAGTGCTGCCATCGTTGACTGACGAATGTCCGAAACAAGTTTTCATCAGAATCGAATGTCGACAGTATCGGACAGACAAGGTTGAAATACATTGCCACAAGCTCACTCGGCAAGTCAAAGACCCGAGGAGCCAGACGGACGTTCATATCTTTCTCAATATCTTCCAGCCCTGTTGACATGGCCGAACCACAACCGGGCGGTTGAGTCTGTGAATAAGAGTTGCTGTTTTTCCCTCCGTGATAAAAAGGCTCAGCTGGCGCTTCACAGTGCGAAACGTCCTGAAAAGCCTCCCCTTCCGAGCTGTCATCGTGTAGTAGGTAAGGGGGGCTAGGTTGGGAGGGTAGGGATATTGGTGATTGATCGTCGGAGGATATTGGCTCTGGGTCATGCGTATTTAGGAAGGTGTGTAAGAGTTCTTCAATAGAGAATTCGATCGTGTCGTCCGGGTTCGTGGAAGTATGGCAGAGTTCCTCGGCGGAGCGTGATGCCGTCGTATCCGAGTGCATGAGAGTCTGGAAGAGCTCTTCACTCCATTCTACCGCTGGGGTTCCTTGTCGGCGCCCTATCTCAGGAATACTGTCCGATTTGTGTGAAGAAGTGGGGGAGGCATGCTCGTCACTCTGGCGGGCTGGGCTGGCAACATCGGGTTCTCGAACTTCGATGTGCTCGGTCCACAGGATACCCTGGTCGTCGACGCCAGCGCCATGAGTTGCATCCGAAGGCGAGATGTCTGTAGAGGTTCGTCGCTCGGTACTCGAAAGTGGCGAGATCTGGTCACTCGACACGAATTGTTGTGGTTTGAGAATCTCGTGTTTCCTCGACCAGCGAAGTCGGGGTTGGGAAGGATAGCCAGGACAGACCAGTTGTTTGAGTCTGCATTGCGTACACGACGGTTTTCGCTCGTCACACTTGATCTACTCCTGTGAGCGTGACCAACATTAAATCGGGAGGCATGGTAAAGAAAGACCTTTCTCGCTTTGCATTGACGACAACCAGAGAACGACTTCTGGACGGGTCGCCGGCGGCGTGGCTTTAGGACAATTGATGTTGACGTTGGCGGCATTATGGCAATGATGAGAATCGTCAGCGGGAGAATGGTCCACGCGGAGATCACGGATGGGATGGATGTGTATCGAGGAGAGGGTCATATTAAAAGGAGACGTTACGCGGGGTAAGAATGAATTCCACTAAGACTCGCCTCCTGCGAACCGTCCAATTAACTAGTGTCTCGCCCGCCTTGGTGAGCGCGGTGATATGCCGGGGTCTTAACTCGCACGAGAACTGGCACTTCGCTACGGGGTACACGAGGCAGCGAACATGTTCTCCGACGCCAAGTGGTGCCAACCAACAACAACACGGTACCCGGGGCTGAGACCACGCCCTCCGCGGAGCTTATCAGCCCATGCGAAACTTGATTCATGGCACCCTTGCTTTCCAAGTCCAAGTTGGCAAGGTGAAGTTGGAGACTCTGTTGCTGATAGCTGCTGATAGTGAAGCCACGTCTGGCCAACCAAGCGCTCGCGATTAGTTCTCACGATCGGCATATCTCAAGGCCGCTCCACCGCTGCCCACTTTTGATATCATGATGCTGGCTTTTTCCTGGGGAAATGGATCCCAGTTATCGACCCCGGCACCCTCCCTGGTCAAAGGGGCGCTCGCTGTGACTTGCCTCATTCGCGATAGTCCACACACTCCCGGCTCTTCTCCCGAACCCTGGACAACCAATCAACACCTTTGTATTGGTTTCACCGTTTCACCCCGCACCCGTTGATTCCGGTCCAGTTCCATTGGAGCGGGGGATCGAATGTGCTTCGCCTCACCCTTGGTTCATATAGGGTAACGTCGATACGGTTTCCGTTGAGAAAAGCTGAGATGAAGTGCCTTCAAGTGCTGGCATAGAAACACAATGGAACTAATGTCAAATGATATACCTAAAATTTCACTACCATTAAAGATGCATTTCTTCGTCATCTCTTCCATTGAGAAACCTTGGTTGTGGTTGTGAACGATTTCACTCTAATTCGACATGTTCTCTCCTGAACTACGGTAGTTAATATCTTCAGGAGAGTATTATTTTCTTCTCCATCGAATCCAGTCCCGCACAATACAACCAGAATCACTCGTGGTGTTCTCCCTACTATTTCCCAAGAATAATTGAGCGATATGCCGTATTATGTTATGTCAGTAAAGACCAAGCTTCCCATAGTCGCTTCTGCCATTAACTATCGACTGATTCGCACTTCGAAACCCGTACTCCGCGAATTCACAGAATTAAATCAACAAATTAAAGGTTTGCAAGTAAAGTTCATTCTAACATTTGGCAGCTTTCAATTTATCAGATATATACTATGAGAAGACGCTCCAGATCCTTTAGAGGATCGTTTCGACGCATTCCCAGCACTACCCGCAGATGGAAACCTCATTGTTCGCGGCCTTGCAGGCACAGACGCCGGCGCAAAACTTCTCCTCCTCATCAATGGTCTTGTAGAGCTGCTGGTTCCTTCTGGCAGGCCACACCTCCTGGCCCCTGGCACTTTCTTCCTCAGCGTGAGCCTTCAGGTGCTTCTGTACAAGCTTCTTGAAGTGGAAAATGCCCTTCTCACGGGAACTGTGAAGCGGACCGTTAACGAAGACCCCATTGTTCAAGTTCAGTTGAACCGCATTCATGAGGTCATAGTCTTCCAACTCGATTCCCTCAAAGAACTCGGCTGCGCGGTCAAAGGCTTCGCGGGGGGACTTGGGGTTCCGATACACCTCATATTCCGTCCTGACAGTCGTGGGACCGGTGGGAACCACGCGCATGATGAAGTAGTAAGGGGTGGAGAAGTTGACCGAGGTATTCGGATAGTTGTACGTGAACGCGCCGTTTCCAAAAAACTCAAAGTCCTCCGGCTTGATGTCGTCCCTGTTTTGGGGGAAGTGTTGGAGATGCCCATTCTCGGGCTCAACGGCATATCTGTCGAGATTGGTGATCTTCTTGATACCTGGGTGGCTGGCAGTACAGTGATAGCACTATGGATCGTCTTAGTATGCTGAGTTGAGGGAAAAGGAGTCGGAGTGTCTCACCTCGTTGTAGTTCTCACCAACAAGCTTCCAATTGTACCGTCCGTCTGTGGTCCAGGTCCTCTCGTAGACATAGCTGTCAAGATCAAAGTCCTTGTAGCGTTCCTGCTTGTCCGTTCCAGCATTCAGTTCCCCCCAGGGAATGGGGTTCTCTGAAGCGTCAAAGTTGACCCAGATAAACCCGGTCGTGTCGACATGGGTGTGGATCTTGAACAGACTGTAATCGTCACTGTTGAAACCATCGACCTCGTCGAATTTGGGGGCTTTAGCCAACTTCCCCGAGAGGCTATAGGACCAGCCTGCAATCCCGGTCAGCCATACTGCGCAAGATAGAAGATGAGTAAAATAACCAACCGTGGTAGCCACAACTAAGGATGAGCTTCTTGCCCTCCCTGCCGTCCTTGTCTTCAAGAATGGGGTAGGCTCGGTGCCTGCAGATGTTGTGGAAGGCGTGGATTTTGTGCTCCTTGTCTTTAATCAAGAAGAAATCAAAGCCTGCCATCTCGAAGCGGAGGAAGTTTCCGGGCTGCGGCAGGCGAGTACAGTGTGTCATCAGGAGCCAGTGCTTGGAGAAGATTGCTCGGCGCTCAAACTCGTAGAATGCCGGCTGAGTGTACCATGAAGCGGGCATATTGCCCTCGAGGACCTCAGTTGGCTTCTTCACACCATTGACCTGAGGTCCCAGAGGGACAGCGACCTTGTGGTCGGGAACGGGGGCTTGGACGACTGCTGACATGATGAAGCGCTGAAAGAGCTTGTTTCGCAGATGCTGCAGAAGATTGTAGTGATTGATGATTTGGAGATGAGGTGACTGATGAGAACAGAGAGGTGCAATTCTCCTGGGCGATAATCGCGGGACTTAAATACATCGACTTCTCGGTCTGAAAGGGTGATGGGAGTTGTGGAATGTCCACGACTGCCGACCCACCAACTCATGTCTCTCTATCTGTACATGGAGAATCGAGAGTACGCTTGCGCATGCACTAGAGGGACGCGGGTCAATCTGACGTTGGCATTGGATTCCGAACAGGACGCGGGGAAAGCTCCAAGGCTTGCTATTGGGCCTCGAAACCCAACAGCATGTCGTGGCGATCGACTTGTACGAATCTGGATAATCATCGCGAAGCGGAGCCTGACATGGCTGGAACGCTTGGTTTCCTGATAGCGTAATATTGGTGGTCTGTCGCGATCACATGCCGTAGTTGGTTGGCTTATCGTATCAAGTCGAGTCAGAGGTCGCCTTTGGAACCCTACCCCCCCTGCTTTTGTGTACCAGGGATGCCTTCAGGGTAGTGAGGGAGGTAACGAAATAAAGGATGAAGCCACTTCAGGGAGGACGGACGCTATTGTATCCATGATTCAGGTAATTTCTTGCGAGTCATAGAATGAGTGTCAATGTGTTCTTAAAAGAGATAAACAATGCTATTCGACATGCCGAGTGATCCTGACCTCCCACCGAGAACACTTCTTTAGTGTTCGTTGCCGGCTTAAGAGACCTCGTTATTTCATATAGTTTGTTTTGCGATTTCGTTTCACCACTTGCACCAACATGGCTTCCCTTCCGGCAAAGACACTGCCTGGCGAAGGCGGCCAGACCGACCGAAACAAGCCCCCTAGAAATGGGGGACACAAGCAGGAAGATGGATTAGCCTCCGGTGAATTCCATGACATCGACAATGTTGCGGCGGGCCAGACCATCGAAGTAACAGGTTACGACTCGGAGTTGGTGAGAAGCAGATCTACTTTTCAAGTTGCCTTCATGTCATTTGTTTTGGCGTCCATTCCGTATGGCCTTGCAACCAGTCTCTTCTATCCTCTGATCAATGGCGGTCCATCAACCATGATCTGGGGATGGCTAGCGGTCTCCATGGTTATATTCTGCGTGGCTGTTTCTCTTGCCGAGATTACAAGCATTTACCCGACTGCTGGAGGAGTGTATTACCAGACCTTCATGCTTTCGCCGGTACGCTGGAGAAGGCTTGCCTCGTGGATTTGTGGCTGGAGCTATGTGACTGGAAATATTCTTATTACACTGGCTGTCAATTTTGGAACAACCCTCTTCATTATTGGCTGTGTAAATGTCTTTGAGTCAGCACCGGGAGTTGGTGTTTTTGCGGCAGATACATATCAAGTGTTTCTCGTGTTTGTTGCACTTACTCTTCTTTCCAACGCTGTCTCTGCACTGGGCAACCGATGGCTTCCGTTGCTCGATGTAAGTGTTCCCTTGTTTCGTCCTAGACAGACTTGTCCTAACCAACTGTTGGCAGACATTCGCAATATTCTGGACATTTGCCGGCCTATTGGCGATTATTGTCTGCACGTTGGCTTTGGCAAAGAATGGAAGACACACAGCTGGCTATGTTTTTGGCCATTTTGAACCGCTCTCTGGCTGGCCTTCAGGTTGGGCCTTCTGTGTTGGCCTCCTCCACGCAGCCTACGCGACCTCATCAACGGGGATGATCATCTCGTGAGTATTTTAAACCAGGGCGTTCTTCCGGATACTAACAACCAAGCAGTATGTCCGAAGAAGTTCAGCACCCGAGCACTCAAGTTCCAAAAGCCATGGTCGGAACAATTATTCTCAACACAATCGCCGGACTGTTGTTCCTCGTCTCTATGGGTTTCGTCCTGCCGGACTTGGCTGAACTCGTCAATGCTGAGCAGCCAACGCCAGTCATCATCAAATCAGCGGTAGGCAGTTCAGGGGCTGCCTTTGCCCTCCTGATACCTCTGATCGTCCTTGCGATAATCTGCGGTATTGGCTGTACTACTGCCGCCTCACGATGCACCTGGGCCTTTGCCCGAGACGGCGCTATCCCGGGATCCTACTTATGGCAGAGAGTCAACAGAACCTTGAAAATTCCCTTCAATGCTATGATGCTCAGCATGGTGGTTCAGATCGTGGTTGGGGCTATCTATTTCGGGTCAGCGACGGCCTTCAATTCCTTCTCTTCTGCTGGCGTGATCTTTCTCACCGTCAGCTATGCTACACCAATTGCGATGTCTTTCTTCAGTGGCCGCAGAAGTGTCAGAAACGGGGAATTCTATCTTGGCCGCTTCGGAGCATTCTGCAATGTCGTGGCGATTGGTGAGTACCTATCGATCCTGCATGATGTCTGACGATACTAATAGGTGGCTACTAGGATGGTCTAGTCTTGCTATCCCACTATTCTGCATGCCTTCTTACCTGCCGGTCACTGCTTCCACTGTTAATTACGCAAGTGTCGTGTTCGTGGGCTTTGTCCTCCTTGCTGCGTTTTGGTACTGGGCTTGGGGTCACAGGAACTATCAAGGTCCACCAGTTCCTCGTAGTGAGGATTCGAGACATGTGCGTGATGGTAATTGACGGGTAAAGCTGCGGCTTGAAAGTCCCAAAAGTCTTCTGGGCGGATTTGCATTCAGTCGTTCGGAACATGTGATGTGAGGCTCATAGCGCTCAATCCCGATTCTCGGCGCCCCATAGCCATTCTTACCAACAAAGCACAAGCCGAGCGTTATGTGTATTATCTAGTTTCAATATTTTGAAGAAAACTCAGGATTTATTAGAAATGTAGTGGCCGGCTAGTGATTTGCAGTTCCTGAGGAGTCCGGTTGCCAACACCCGACCAGTTACAACGATGGAGTCATCTCGTCTTGCTTTGAAGAATACTCGAAGTTGCGTAACCCCAATGTATCGACATCAAAGACCAATATTTGAACCATGGCTGTCTTCTTCCAACTCCTAGTATTTATGTTAGTGGACTTGATACAACGCCTGATACGCTTTCCGACGACGCTTGAAGTTTGGGACAACGTGGCGATGGGCAGTGCATCTATCAATGGCTGATGATAGATCCAATATCCGCCATGGAAACATACCTTTAGCCTCTATACATAATATGTGTATAACTCAAGGCCTCGTTGATTACATCCGCCATCAGGTCCTCTCGCCTACCTATTTGACCGGCCTCCCCAGCAGATAAGCCAACAGGGCTTTTGGGCAGCAGAGATTTAGGTTAAATTGAGCGAGCAGCTCTTTATTGGAAGAGGGCGAAGAAATGATCACGTTGACCACGCAAGGTATTGTCATTCTGAGACATAGAAGGCGAACACGGAGAGCCACCCAACACCTAAAGTCAGGTTTTCGACGATCTATCTCCAAATGAGGCTAATCTACCCGCCACGACGCACGCCATGAATTTCCAAAAACGGGAACGGACGAGGTTCCCCAGATTACTCGTCTGCGGGATGGGTCCCGTTTGAAGTCGGACCTCGTTCCGTGAACTAAGTCGAAGCTATTCCGCAGAGATGCGGGATTTACGTAGGAAACGCCTTCTGATATCTTTCAATGGCTATTCATATAGACCTTCTAGGGTCCACGTTATTTCACGGTCATCGACTTTGTTCAACCTCGCATCCCACGTTTGCAACTGTCTCTCCTCTCTCGGCTCATCATGTCCAACTCACCCGACGGTATCTACGAAAAGGGCATTATTGACCCTGAGCTGCCCGCCAAGAATCCGATCAGATCCTACTGGTTGACTGAGCCAGCGTCCATCAGCAATCACCGATCTCCATGGCTCGAGTCCGCCGACATCGTCATCATCGGTTCTGGCATGACAGCAGTCAGTCTTTGCCAGACGCTGTATTCGAAACAACCCAGCCTTCGAATTGTCATCGTTGAAGCCCGAGACGTGTGCTCTGGAGCGACAGGACGGAATGGAGGCCACGTCAAGCCCATGAGCCCTGGAGCATGGTTTGACCGCAAGGAGCAATTTGGAACCGACGAAGCAATCAAGATGATGGAGTATGAACATGGGCACGTGGATGAAATGATTGCCTGCATTCGAGAGAACGACATCAAATGCGATTTCAATCTGCTCGAAGGAATGGACATCTATTATGACCCCAAGGTCTTTCAGCACGCCTGCAACGCAGTGGAGGACATGAAGAAGCATGCCCCTGATTTGGGGAACCGATACGACATTTACACGTCGAAAGCAGACCTACGGGAACGAGATTGTCCCATCAACTGTATTGGAGTCATCGGCACCCGTGCTGCTTCGATGTGGCCATACAAGCTCGTAACAGCTTTGTTTCAAAAAATGGTCGACAAGAACGGCCTGTCCATCCAAACAAACACCGTCGTTACTTCGATCCTCGACCGCGCGGAAGACAAACTCGCCACAGTCGTCACGGACCGAGGAAATATTCGGGCATCGACTGTCGTACATGCAACAAACTGCTGGATCGGTCATCTGGTCCCTGAATTGAGGCCATTCATCTCCCCCGTGCGAGCGAATGTTCAGCGACAACTGCCTCGTCCCGAAAATATGAGACTCGCAAAGTCGTGGTGGCTACGATACGGTGAGAAGGATTACGACTACATGATGCAGAGACCAGACGGCGCTTTCATTGTTGGAAGAGCCAACACAGGGCGTCGAGCAACCTCGGATGACACCACCGTGGACTTCTTGCCCCATGCCCATCTCCGTTCCGTTACACGTCAGGCATTCGATTTTGGCACTGATGACATCGAGACAACACATGCCTGGAGCGGATCAGTCGGCTTCACTTTAGATGGCAATCCTTTCGTCGGCCGCCTCCCCTTTCCCGGCCGGAGCCACCAATGGGTCTGCGCCGCTTACCAGGGTATTGGCATGGTAAGGGCATTCAGATCAGCGCAGATGCTGGCGTTTCTTATTCTAGGAGAGGAAGTGCCGCCGCTGTATCCTCGGTCGATGTTATTGACAGAGTCCCGGATTCAGGGATGGAGGAAAGAACTCAAGAGCAAGCTTTGAACGGGAGGGCTGTGTGATGAGATACAATTCTAGGTTTCCAGTTAATATATACACTTTGCCATGCACTTGTGAAAACTACTGATGCCGTGTTTCGTGGCTAGTTGTCTGCGAGCAATGAGACACAAAAGATGGAAAGTGAATGATCTCATGAGGAAATCGTCCCGTCCTAAATTAGAATAGATACGAGTTCAATGTAGATACGAGGCTCAGAAAAAGAGAGAAGGGAAATCCATATTACAAAACAAGAAACTCCCTCCCCAAAGGGGCAAATTCTTGAGTGTTGCGCCCATTGATAATTGATGCTCGTTCGCACTCCCATCTCATTCACAACCCAACTCGGATGCACAAGAACGTTGAGAAACCACAACCTCTCTTCAAATTTATACGTTCCTTGAGAAATCGAGCAACTCATCTTCTAAACCCGAAACCCAGCCTTGGTCGATCGTCTAAGCACCATCCCAGCAAGTCAGGGCAGAGTGTAGCCACCATCGACGGTAATCTCAGAGCCTGTGACAAAAGAGCTCGCATTGCTTGCAAGATACAGATATGCCGCTTTCAATTCACGAACATGTCCTTGGCAGACTCGTTAGCTTCGTCGAATTACGTAGATCATTGGATTCTGCCGTACCTAGTCGCCCCATGACAGCCATGCGACGTGCTTCGTTGATAGACGCTGCGTCGTCACTCATCTCGGTGTCGATCCAACCAGGAGAAACCATATTCACTCGAGCAAATCCACGCCACTCCCGGGCCAAGCTTCTGCCCAGATGAATCGCCGCGGCCTTGGTGGTATTGTAGGCTGTGTGGTCCATGGGAATCGTCACGACTCGACCACTAATGCTCGTCGTGATGATGAAATTGCCGAAACCCTGCTCTCTGAATACCGGACCGACGGACTGGGCACAGTAGACGACGCCGTGTACGTTGACGTTCATCTGCGCGTGATATTCTTCGGATGTTTGTTCAAGAATCGGCTTCGGGATGCAGATTCCAGCGTTTGCCACAAAGACGTCGATTCTGCCAAACTCGTCATAGATTTGAGATACGAGTTTTGTCAAGGATTCCGCATCGGTGACATCGCAACGCAGGTTCAAGACCTTGATTTCGTGGCGACGGGCCAGATCACTAGCCCGTTGATCCATCCCCGGGTTGTCAGATGAATATACCAGCACAAGATGCGCTCCGGCCTCGGCAAATCCTTCTGCAACCGCGGCTCCGATGCCGCGGCTGGCCCCAGTGATTATACAAACCTTGCCGTTCATTTTGAACTGTTCCATCACATTGTCCGGAACGTCAGGTGGCGGTTGGCCCGGTCGTGGGACTTGACACTCTTCATAGGTCATCGACATCTTGCCTCGGGTTGAAGAATTTCAGCGGGAAAAGCTTGCAAAAAATGGCACAAGGCTGGACGCAATCTGCCGCGTTGTTCGAAGTGGCCAAGGACCATGTTAAGAGATCATGGGTGGCGTTCTTGCAATTCGCTGAATCTAGCATCTTGTTAGAGTACACAACAGGTTTAACTGTCTGGCCCACCCAGAGCGAGGCGCATGCACGGAAGCGCAGGAGGAGAAGGCTCTAATACTGAAAGGGAAATGCATAGCGCTTCGCTACTGATTGGTTGTTGTATAGTTGGAGCATAGCTTCAAGTTGGCTGGCATGACACTCCGACAGCTAAATCTTGGTTTCCTGACCATCCGCTATAATTCGATTCATAAACGCGTTCAGATGGACGTGTAATAATTCCATCATAAGGCGGCGTGTATGTCTAGTTTTGGTCTTGATATTTGTTGAATTGGGCCCTGCATACAACCCGCTGAAGTAGGTTGAAGATGACCGTGAGATCCCAAAAATTAGGGAAAATGGTAGAAATGGTAGTTATATGGATAGCTTCAACTTACACAAGACAATGCAATGAGTAGATGATCCATCAGATATGGAGGAGCTTGATGCGGTTGGAGAAAGGTGACCCAGCAACTGGTATTCCTTCTCATCTAGCCTTGGGACTATCCTCCCCATCCAGCGATTCAGTAAATATTTCCCTCAGTTGGTTGGCATATTGCTCCTGCTCTTCCACTTTGGAGGCAACAAAACGTCGGCTGTCTAGATCCCAGAGTTCCATGAGTGTATGACTAAATTTAACCCATGCTGTATTGCTGAGCTTTGCAAACCGTGGTTGAAGATGATCGAGATACAAAGCCAGTAAAGTTGTTGGAGAGTGTAAAGCACGGGAGTACCAAAATGACCCCGTCATCCAGCAGGCACGCATAACCTCAGCACTGAAGTTGGTACGATAGACCTCTAACCCCTCATGTTCTACCGAATCCACAAACTCATGGTATAAGGAAGCGTAATCGTCCAAATAGAAAGTAATCTCTTCCAGACTCCGGTCGGAAAGCCAGTCCGGCGGGCCGAGCATCTCAATAGGCCGCGAACACGCCCATTCGAGATCAATGATACCCGTGATATGCCAATCTTCATCGACAAAGATATTGCTCTGGTGAAGGTCGGTCAGTGAGTAGATAAACGGCCCCTCACGAAATCGCGAATCCATAACCTTAGGGAGGAGGACTCGCATTGCTGCTAGAGCTGCTAGCTGCTGTTCGCCGTCGTTTTGGTGGTGGATCGAGTTAGGCTGATATCGGAGACGGTTGTCATGGCAGGCGATGAGATCCAAGAGGTATGGCTCTACAGAGGTGTATGTACGATCTCGGGGTATCTTGGTCTCGATCTCAGCATTCTCTAACTGATGAAGGAGAAGGGTGAGAGGCTGATTTGCGAGTTTCAGGACGCCAGAATCACCCATTGTCCAAGAGCCAATCCTAGGGAGAGGAAGCTTTGCAAGGTCCAGCATAATCCGAGAGAGATCCCGGAAGAGATTGGCCCGCCGCTTTGAGTCGTGACGGTATTCTGCCCAAGTCTCGGATAGCATCTTGCCTTCCTCGATATATTCAAGGACCAAGTACCCGAGGTCGACCAGCCCACAGCGGTCGTGAGGAACGTAAGGGGTGAGCGGGCGACCAGATATCCACGATATAGCGCGACGAATAAGCCATAATGCACGACTGTACAGTGGCCTACGCCCGACCTCCGTGAACTGAATACTCGATCAATTACCTATGTGGTGGCCCAGTCGGAGCAGCGTGACGTACTGATTGCTTCCCAGGAAACCCAAAGCCGAAGAGTCGAGGTACACGCACATTGGGGCAATTCTGTTGCATCTAAATGTACGTAGCAGCCTCCGAACGAACCTTTTCGTCGACATTTCCGTGGTGGTAGGCTTCCCCAACTTTGTATGGAAGGGGAAAACGATCTAGAGAGATCCTCCCCCTGAGGAGTGGTAGAGCGTCCTCCATGGGTGGCGGTGGGCAATGCGCAGATGATAACACAAGTCAACACAAGTCAACACACGGCGATGTAAGAAAGGAGAGGGACAATGGGTGGAAATGAGCGTTTCACTAGGTATCATTACATAATCCCATGGAGGTTCGGCCGGATCTTCCTTGTTCCTGGCCTGACCTTCTGCATTAGTGAAGACGTGAGACAAGCTGTTACGGGAGAGTATGAGCGTTCTGCCATACACTCTGATGAAATCAACTTCTCAATTGATTCCAACCGCTGCAACCGACAGAAAACATCCAAACTTATGGCTACGCCGGACAGGCTGTGGGATGCTTGGTGTAAGGGCTCCTACGGGTGGCTACTTTCGACTTCAGGCGAAACCTGCTTTATACAAAGGCTACAAAAGACCTTTTGTCGCGAGGCTTCTAACCTTCGCATGATACATCCTCCGATTCCTTGCATAACTATCTTCATCCCAGTCTCGCTCGTCGGCAAATGGGGAGACAATGTCCGAGAAATCGATAAGAACACCTGCCCCCAACCAGTTGGTTATGTTGAATGGAACGTTGTAAAACCCTGTAACGTGGAAAAAGTCCAGTTGTGAAAGAATCGATCCGGCTTCCAGCCTTCCTTTAGGGACAAAGGCATAGACGATAGAGAAATATGTTTCATCGTCATGTATATCCTTGATAATCCGGGCTTGCTTTAGAGCTGCATTGATGTTGCTCCCCGATAGTTCCGTCCAGCCAAAGCAACTGTTTATCTGCACATTGGGTGCGAACGGTTCGAAGTGTTCCGGCGGTGAACTCTGCTCGTTACCTTCGTCGGAGAAAGCAAAAAGATTACGGAGAGCCTGAATCCTCGTCGTAGGCTTTGGGCATAAGTATATCGGCCGCCCTGTCGTTTTCGCACGCTGGAGGCTGGCATCGATCATCTCAAGGAGCGCGCAATTGAAGCATTCTCTCTCGAATGCCCAATAACGCCCGATGCCATAGATAGGATCAGGTTGCCGATTATATAGAAACTATATAACAATCGCGATTTAGCTAGGGAGTCAAATAGCAGGAACAGAACTCACAATTTTCACAGCAATAGGATTTTGCCCATCAATCTGGGTTTTAAAGACAAAGCCATCCTCTCCTCCACCGAGATATTCTTGCAATTGGAAGTCGCTTGGGAATCGCCGAAGTTTTGGTTCCTTAAAATCTTTCCAGGAAAGCGCCGGGTCGTCGCCCGTCTTTGGATCAGGTGAAGTGAAAGGCGAGGGAGAAGACATCGGAATTTATTTCTCCCGAATGGGTAAAAGAATAGAGGAAGAGAGGTCCTGAAATGGGGCAAGTTGGTTCCATTTATCTAACGTATGACTGGGTCGCTAGTGGCCTCGCACATAAGGCCAAAACCGTCGATGGTGCCTTGATGATCTGTGCACGTGAGTGCCCCGCCTTGGACCCCGTGTCACCAACATGAATCTAGGAAAATAGGTTGCCCGATGGTGGCACCAAGGCACCAACACAACTCTGTGTCAGGTCGATTTAATTTATCACACGAAACGATCTTCGGAATCAACGATGGATATGGCTGAAGAGCACCAATTGAGACTTGAATAAATCCCTCGATCCTTGCGCTATTTAATAAAGTGGAGTGTCATTCCAGGCTCCGAACCAGTACCGTGCATGGCATGGCAGTGTCAGCTCTGCTCACCAAAAAGTGAGCTTAGCTCATGAGACCATGGGCTTCCCTCGCCAATCCCAGGTGGAGGCCGACTCAACAGCTAATGAACATCTGTTTGCAAATCTGTTCCAGGCCTTCAGGAAACTGACATGGTAAAACGATCCAACAATTTCTCCATAGTCATTCATTTTCGGTGCCTCTTCCTCCTCGACTTGCCCGCACTTTCCGAAGGCTGTGGTGGGCTTCCAACCCTCCACGTCAACCCCTCGAAGTATCCATATTGCTGTCCGCTGTTGTCGTAAATTGGAATCTCGCTCGCAATCAGCACTGGCTCTTCTCCCGCCATGTAATAGTAGTAGTTTCTTCCAGCGTATTCCGTAACATCTAGCGTAAGCACCGACTCCAATGTGAGGGCTTGGAAAGATTCGCCGTCATCACCGCCCTCAATAGTCTCCCATCTCGGCCCTCTTTCGCCCGAAGGATCGGGATACTCCGCTTTTTTTGCGGCTTTCTTCGACACGAGGCCTGTGGTGTTGTGCAGACAAGTGCCGTCAATGCTAAACCACGAGGAGTCAAGGCTCGGATAGCTAGGCTGCGGCTCATTATGCCCAACAGCAGCCATCCAAGCCAGGTAGAAGAGAGCTAGGCGTACTGTTAAATAGCGTTTACCCCTCCCATGACTGTCCCAAGGAATCGCCCGGTATTCCACGGGGTAATCGTCAATGGTCGGACCAGTAGGCCTCCAAGAGGAAGACGAGTCTGCTATCGATACATCTCGCATGCTGGCGGAAAGTTTTGACATGTCCGTGCTTGCAGAAGGGTGGTAGGAGTGCTAGGGTTGCTGACGACGAGACCTGGTAGCTGCGAGACCTGTTCCAGTGGGTTCGGTGCGAATCCGTATGGCAACAAGCTCCTTATCCGTGATGATGAATCCATATCGAGAATTGGCTGTGATACAATAGTGAACAATCTGCCGCACTGGATCCTTCCAGTAGGCACGGTCTTGGTCGGATTGGTAAAACGTGCTATGCCATTTGTTGGAGAGCTTGCTATCTCCTGGCATGAGGTTGTAGTAGCGAAAGCTGCCGTCCTCGAGGGTTGAAATGCGATTGCTAGAGCAGAGAGCCCAATCAGGTTTGAATCGGCGGTCTCCTCCCGGCTCATAGTAAGTTCGTCCAGCTCGGCTCAGATTGATACCAGTCGACTTATCGAGCTTCGTGTATCGTAAACCATGTCGAAGAGCGGCATTCACTGGAGGTAGAATATGCGTGCTGAGAATCGTGTGCTCGAATCCATCTTCATCAAAAACCTGGCCGTCCCAGTCCGTCGGGGTAGCATGTAGTTCGCTCCGCACGTTCCATTCAGATTCAACGACATCAGAGAAGATTGCGTACAACCTCTCCGCAGTGAAATCTTGCCACAACGTCCAGCCTTCGATCATTGTCCACTGACTATTGGTTGTATTGGAACCCCATTTTGCCATGTTCCTCACGCTGGGGTTGGGCTTGGTTAATTCTTCGAGAATCGTGGTTTTTCCGGTCATTTTGGCAGCTGTCGAGATCCAATGTCGGCGAGAAAAATATACATACAAAAATGGTGAGGTTAACTGGAGGTAGCCTTGGTTGAAGGCGATCTCACACACTTATATCTGAGTGCCATAGATTAGTAGTGTTACCTTTAGCAACTCGCCTCCTTACAAGGATCACGTTTGAGCCTTGGTCACTGTGAGTTGGGTCAATGCTGAGCTTGGAGTCATCATTGAGCTGGGGCTACTGTTGAGCTGGGGTCACTGTTGAGCTGCGCAGCGACTGGGAGACATCGTGGCGGGGACTCCAATATCCGGTTCAGTTTCAATCCGATTCGTTCAGTTTCTGGAGATTTACGTACTCCGGAGTCATTTACCTGCAAGCGACCAATCTAGTCTGTTGATTGGGCCTCACGTCCGTAGTTCTCCGGAGCGGTTGCCTGACAAGCCAAGGAGAGTGGGGGACTGGTTGGTTGGTTGGTTGGTGTGCCATTTCCCCGCACTTGTAATAGGCAATTATTTGGCCCTCCATCTCAAGCATTACCTATCCCAAGCATTACCTATCCCAAGCATTACCTATCCCAAGCATTCCGCATCTCAAGAATTATCCATCTCAAGCATTACCCATCTCAAGAATTACCTATCCAACGCATTGCCCATTCAAAGCATTACCCATCCAAAGCATCACCTACCCAAAGCCATTACCTAAATCAAACCATTACCCATCCAAAGCATCAGCTATCCGAAGCACCACTTCGTCCGTAAACTCATCCGCAATCAGACCAGCCTCGTTTGTTTGATCGGTCTTCCGCCATGGCCTCCTCCATCATCCACCAGCTCAGAAGCATTCTTCAAGGCACGGAGGCCCTAGAAGAAGAGTTGCGTGAGATCCACCTCTCTCGAGAATCACGAATGGAACTAGACTTGATTGCCGATAAGTTCAGAGCCCTCTCGAACACGATTGGGAAAAAGACCCAATCTTTCAAGCCGGTGCGACAGAACGAAATATGGGAGAAGAGCAAGGACCGGCGAGGGAAGGCTGAGAACACTTTGACAAACGTCTTGACCCAGAAGAAACTTCCTGATCTACGTGTATTCCGAAAAAACCTCACCACGATATTTAATGGCCCAGACATACATAAGTCCGACTCCGGCACGGTCGCCTCAAAGAAGGTAGCCACTGGGAAGAGGTGCGAGAGGCTACGACAGTTGAGTGCAGACGGCATCATTTCATGGGCGATTGCACATCCAAGCGCCTCCTGGGCTGGTGGCGTGATGGGAAACGATTTTTTCGACTGTTTGATTGAAGATATTGAACCCGGATATTATATCGATTGGCCCGGAGAGGTAAATGAGATTCTCCGGGAGCTTCAACAGATGAAGAAGATTCAGCTCGATGCCTTCGATACGTTAGTGGAGGGTGATTATCCCTTTTAGTGTCTATGAAACCAAAGCTAACTCGAGTAGAGTTGAGTGCTCCATCACGTCATGACAACCTCCCGGGCGATGCGGTTACCTTTAATCCTGATAGCCAGCCACCCAATCAACGGAACAGAGGTTAGTTACTCTCTCAGGACACAAAACGGAACTCTGACCCAGAAGCAAGAAACCAAGGACATGTTCACCGACGCTCCGGCCGCCCTGCTAGAACAATGCTTGCCGCAGCCATTCAGGAGGTCTGTTAAAAACAGCAAGCAGTGGAAATGGGAGAGAAGCCAAGGGTTTAGTACCACGTCATGTCTCAACACCCTATTTCCTCGTAGCGAAAGTGATGATGTCTCTGTCACTCTATGGATTGCGCACGATGATGGATATCGGCTGAACGATATATTTGGCGTCACTCATAGCTACTCCTCCTAGACGTCCCAGTAGACAACATCCGCTGATCGGATATAGACGGTATAACCCTTCGGCACTGCAAATGATTTGCACACTTGAACGTTCTCTTCTAGCAAATGCCGATGCTCTGTCTTTTGGTTGTAGATTGATATGTATTGACCTTGAAAGTTGATCGTCTCGTCGGTCTCCCGAGGCTCGAATCGATGGCTCGGGACATTTCGTTCCTCTTGCCCTGTAAGAGCATCGTCACCTCTCTGACAAAAGCTATCAGTACGACGCCTGACTGAGAGTGCATGGGATCTTATCTGACAGCCATAGCGCAATAGCAGCGTAAAGAAGGAGGATAGGAACAATAGCCCGGAACACAGATATTGTGGGGGATGGGACTGGGGATATTTTTGCTGCCTTCGTTAGAAAACGATTGAGGAGGAGGTTCAGCTTGAGGCTACCCCTTTTCGTGGCTGTGGAATTCATGTTTAGCGATTGCAAACAATATATACTAGAGAGAAATACATCTCGTTGCGACAAATTACGCAGTCATACGATGCTGAATGATGGTAAGGATCAGAGTGCCATTATCGTCATTTAGACCCTGTTGGGCATCAAGACCTGAGTGATCTCGCACCTGGGCAGTACGCGGGTTATTGTGTCAGAAAACAAGCGTTTCAAATTGATGATCTTGATCATGGGTTTGGGTAATTGAGCTCGTTGAGGCCATTCCCCTCTCTCCTCGGTCTTTTAGTCGGACCAGCCAGCCGGGTTCTTAATGGGGACTAGCCTAGCCGATGATAGTCCGAAGTGACCAGCCCTTAGATAATACCTTAAGATGCGTTTTCCTAAAACTGACCTTGTTAGGGTTAATTACTCTTTTTATCCTAGCGGCTAGTCTTTCGCCCTTTCCTCAAGAGGCAATTAGCACTCTCTGATCGGTGACGTAGTTACCTGATCAACGAACGATAAGCTACCTCGGGTAAGTATCATCCATTGAGCCAGCAAGCCCTGGGGCTTCTATGGGCTTTGCAGTTTAAGGACTGGTCATTTTTATGAGACGCAGGCGTGTTGAATTTCCTGATTCGAGATGGGCTGTGAGCATAGTCTTGAACTAATTGTTACTCTACACAGAGATTACCACTTAGGACACTCAAAGCTATGTCGACCACAATCCAACCCACGCTACCCAACGACCTGAAATACAGCCAGCCTGCTGGCCTTTTCATCAGCAACTTCTTTGCCTAGGGAGCCGGCAAATCCTTTCCGAACGCTATGTTGGTACTTGGGGAGGATATTCCTGACGCATATCCGCAGTCAATGCTGATTACCCTGAGTCGTCTGGAGTCTTTGGGGGAGTCTCTGGGCTACGATGGAAAAGCCAGGCTATAAAGGGACTTGAGCCATGCCACAAGTCCTGTGATCATTCGTCGACGAGCTGGGAGCTTGTGTGTTGTGTTATTCGCAGTAAATGGAGGTTGGACGCGGATCTTAGCGGCATGATCGAGATAGAGCCATCCTCAAACTAGGCATCTGCGGTTCAAGAATATTTCCGTGCAGGTACCATTGTCTGCTTGAGTATATACTAGCCACGTATTACAGCTTGCGGTATTATATTAAGAATGGCGAAGATCTACTTTGCAAGTATACTATTGAAACACCGGAGGGAATGTCATCCGTTCCCGGCAAGGTCGAGGTCGAGAAACCACCAATCAGGAGTGCTGCGAGATAAAATTCCTATTGAGTCTTAGTCTGGTAATGCGGTGCGCACATCGTCATCGGCGATACGTTCCAGGGGGTACCCGAACCAGGACTGAAGGGATGTCTCCCGTAGGGGCCGGCAACTAAGAGGAAACTTGACTACCAACCTCCAATCTGGGACTTGTGGTTGCTGATTTGGTACTTCTATAAATCACACACAAGGAGTCTCTATCATTCTCTTAATCATCATTGTCATCGTACATCTCCCTCAAGGCCCTTGTCTAGGCACAATCCCACTACTCGTTATCTTCCCAGCTTACACTTCAGAAGCCAGCCATGCACGCAGCCCCCCAACTGAAAGACCCGTCGCTACTGGTTGACGAGGCCTTTGTCAACGGAAAGCCGACTGCTGCTCTATCAGGAGCGACTTTCGACGTGCACGACCCTGCCACGGGACAGCGTATCGGTTCGTGCCCGGACATGGCCAGCGAGGATGTCTTGCACGCCATCGCCGCAGCTCAAACTGCCTTTTCAACTTTCCGTCGCTTCACTGGTCGAGAGAGGTCAACCCTTCTCCGGAAATGGTACGACCTGATGATAGAGAACTCTGGCGACCTGGCGACCCTGATTACGTGGGAGAACGGGAAGCCGCTCAAAGATGCCCGGAGCGAGGTCACCTACGCCGCCAATTTCCTTGCCTGGTTCAGCGAGGAAGCGCCCCGTATCTACGGGGATACCATCTCAAGCTCGGTACCGAGCAATAGGATCGTTACCTGGAAAGAGCCCGTAGGGGTCTGCGGACTCATCACGCCGTGGAACTTCCCCGCCGCAATGATAACGCGCAAGATCGGCCCGGCTCTGGCCGCGGGCTGTACGGTGGTGGCAAAGTCCCCGGGCGAAACGCCCTTTACCTCCAACGCCCTCGCCGAGCTGGCCAGAAGAGCAGGGATCCCTGACGGCGTGGTCAACATTGTCTCTTCGTTGCAAAACACCGCTGAGGTCGGCAGGGTCTTGACCACCGATCCAAGGATCAAGAAGGTCTCCTTTACCGGGTCAACCCAGGTTGGCAAGCTTCTCATGCAGCAGGCGGCATTGACAATGAAGAAGATCTCTTTTGAACTCGGTGGCAACGCTCCGTTTATAATCTTTGACGACTGTGATCTCGACGCTGCGGTCGCGGGAGTGGTTGCCTCCAAGTTCAGGAGCTCGGGTCAGACTTGCGTCTGCGCGAACCGGATCTATGTTCAGAAGGGGATTTATGATCAGTTTGCCACTAAGTTCGTCGACGAGGTTCGAAAGTTAACGATAGGGGGTGGCTTTGACAATGTGACCCAAGGCCCCTTAATCCACGAACGGGCTGTCTCCAAGGCGGACAGCCATGTGCGCGATGCGCTGGAGAGAGGCGCCAAGCTCCTCGTTGGCGGCGACAGGATCACAAGCCTCGGTCCGAACTTCTACTCTCTCACAGTCCTTAAGGACGTAACCCACGATATGAAAATCGCCCAGGAAGAGACGTTTGGACCAGTGGCTGGCCTGTCCGTTTTCGAGACAGAGGAGGAGGTGTTGGAGCTTGCCAACGACACCACCGTGGGCCTGGCAGGGTACTTCTATAGCCGTGACATCAGCAGGATCTATAGGGTTGCGGAAGCAATGCAGGTTGGTATGATTGGGGTGAACACGGGCATTATCTCGGATGCTGCAGCTCCTTTTGGCGGAGTGAAGGAGTCTGGACTGGGTCGAGAAGGGTCCAAGTATGGCATTGATGATTATGTTGTTGTTAAATCGATGACAATCGGCGGCATCAGCAACAAGTTATAGGTCTGAGAGTAAAATGTCCAAATTTAGACTTGCGTTAGGATAGTGCATGCATTTTGATATCTCGCGGAATACAGTCACTGAGCTTTATCAGACTCGACTTGATACCAACGAGGACCCAAAGCCCCTAAGAGTAATGGGCTTGATAATACTATTAGAATATCTAAGGCACTTGATTGCGAGACAGTGACCACAATACGATTCGCTTACTCAGGGGAAGCCGAGATGCCAAGCCAAGTGTCTACTGTGATCTGGGGATAGTTCGAGAACTTTCAACACTCCCTTGGCTCACAACACAGGCTCTTCTCTCTGGGTCCCGGTTGCTGACATCATGATGCTCTGTTTTGTTTTTAATTTCTACTACTTCTACTATGTTCAGACATAAACTACCCGTGATAGCTCCCGTCGCTTTACGCATCCCGTTGTTCAATTAGCTACTTACATGCTGCTGGCCTAGAAGGCAAAGACTTGGTCTTCCAACTTGCTGACGGGGCGAGCCTTCTCGTAACCGAGTAGTTCTGTGACCTTTTTCATCCCACTGATCATAGGAGGGGGCCCGCAAAGAAGGATCTTGACATCTGTCGCGGGCTTCGGCAGCCATTGCTATGAGAAGTGAGCGGACAGAAATATACGGAAGGCCAGCCTAGAAGCAAGAACTCACTGTAATCATCTCTGCCGTGACAAAGCCAACACCCCCTGCCCAGCCTTCCGGCGGGTTATTCAGTACATAGTGGACTCGGACACCGGCGTCCTCTTCAGCCACAGCGTCGAGATCCTCTTTCAACAAGATATCTTGAGCGTTCACGTTGGCGAAGACAAGATCAACCTCGGTTTTATCGCCGTCAACACGTCCACGCACAATTTCGCGGATAATTTGTAGCATCGGTGTAATGCCAGTGCCACCGGCAATCATCCCGAAATGGCGTACCATATTTGGGGTGTAGGTAAAAGCACCCTTTGGTCCACGAACGCGAATATTCTGACCGATGCTTAATGAGGCTAGATGTCGAGAGATGTTGCCCTGGGGATATGATTTGATAAGTAAATCAAAGTAGCCAGGCTGACGATCACTTGAAATGGGCGTGTAAGAGCGAATAATCTCCTTAGTGGTGCCATCGGGCTGAGGAAGAAGGGCGCCGATAGAGATGTGCTGGCCGATTGGGAGACCAAAGATGGACTCGGGGGATGGAAGCTTGAAGCGATATCTAGCAGGGATGAATCAGTTACGTGCTGAATGGATAATGGGGTCCGGAGACTGGGCTTACATGGCGACATTATGGGAGACGGGGGTTTTTTGCTGCAGTTCGAACTCTTGGAAGACATCGGGCTTCAAAACCTTGACCGCAGTCTCCTCTCCATGACGGATTGCCTGTACGGCCACTTCTGGCGCTGCGACGGATGCAGTACCGGATCCAACTCTCAGAGCGCCGATGTCGAGTCCCTGAAGGACCTCGCCTGCCTCTTTCGAGTGGCCAGCATCGTCGTAAGCTTCTGTGGCATCTTCCCCAGCGACTTCAAGCAGTATCTCTGTGCCACCACTATTGCGATCATGTTAGCTGCATCTTGGCAGTTAATGGAAGGGGGAGGGCAGGATCAAGAATGACCAAGCATAACTGGATGGAGCCAGCCACCAGCAAGCAAATTCAAGGTGTACAATTGGCGAAGGAAGCAGTAGTGCCAGATACATACGGATGGTCGTCGGTAAATGAAGAAATATCGTAAACTTTGCCGCGAATGATCAGATAGAGGTCATCCTTGGTGTTATGCAATTGCACATCGGCATAGCTAAACTCCTGGGCCATGATAAAAGAGTAAGCCAGTGATAGGATCGTTGTCGAGGATGGACCTAGAAAATCAAGATTTGCAGTTCAACTATTCAGCTGGAAGAGAAGGGGAGATACGAAGGAGAACATGGCTATAGTTGCGACATGGGCGTCGAGCAATACCCAATTATGTTTCGGCAAATTCAGAATGTCATGAATTCCCCATCATTTCCACCATGGTTGCCAGCTTGAGACCTTCCCGTTCTCCAGATCAAGTCACATGGCACCCTTTGCGCGATGGATTCCTTGTTCAGGTCTAGTCCAGCCACTTGGCCGGCATCACCAACGCGGCAGATAAGAGAGGCTTTGCGGCTTTTCCAAAAGAGGCAGCTCACAACGAGGAGTTGCAGGGCGGGGAAGTTGAATCGTGGGTCTTGCGGGAGATTGACAACGAGTCTGCATTGCATCGAATCGACTCCAGTGTATGATTGTCTAGCAAAGAGGAGTTGCCGGAGTTGATAACGGTCTCCGAGATTTCCCTTGGGGGGCGAGACCCAGACTAATCGGATTTGGGAGAGGTGCAAGAGAGCCGCAGGTTTTCCACAAACAAACTCCGAGGCCTATGTGTCCCAGGTCATTCCTACTAGAACGTGTATTGAAACTCGACCGGTATCAAGCAAAGTAGTTCGAAGATTTTCTTCCCTAGCATAATCAGACGCTCAGGGGCCAAGCCAAGACTGGTGTGCTATGAGGTCGCGGACGTCGAAGTAGAGCAAATAAAAATCGCTAAGTCGTGGCGGATTATAAAAGTTTTATCGAAATTGAGTTGTTACTTGTTATGTAATATCGGTATCATCTGAAAATTGGAAAAATATAAATAGCCAATGCTGCCAGAGCGAGTTCTAGAGATAAGTGTAAAATATTACTATATAATTATATTAGTGACCCAGGATATCCTTATCTAATTCTCTTGCTCTCGATATGCTTGCTCAAGACATCCAACTTGATGAACACTAGGTATCGTCGCTTGGAACATGCAGGAATTTATCTTGAAAAATGCCACACGAACAATCATCTATCTATTGGTTGCGCGGCCCCCTCTCAAAGGAATGAGGTTCGATGAGCGAAAACAAGACCATTTATAAAATAGTGACTGAGATCATTCAATCTTTTGAATCTGCTTGCTATACCAGGCCTGCGGAACTGTCAGCCACTATTCATCAATCAAGATTCAAAACTCACGCTCTCAACACCAGCGCCGATTGGTTTCGGCAGTTTCTTCAGCAGCCATGGTGTTTCTATCCTCTCGGCGTGGACCTTGGCATCTGAAGCGGCGACCTCTTTATTCAGTATGATGGTAACTGGCAGAGATGGATTGAGGATTGCCGGTCGCCCGATGCCAACCAGGTCACAGGCACCGGTCTTGATGGCAGCTTCCATGCCTTCGCGAGTTCGGAAGCCGCCCGTTACCATCAAAGGGACATTGGGCAGTCTGGATCGCAGTTCCCGCGCAAAGTCCAAGAAGAATGACTCCCTAGCCGCCGTCTTCTCAGTGGAGGCAGTTGCGGCCACAGCTCCAGTGATCATCTAGCCATCATAGTCAGTGCCAGCTGTTCATCTCGATGTCAAAGTAGGACTCACCGTTGGATTCTCGTAGGATCCGCCACTAACTTCCAGAAAGTCCAACCCGGTAGCAGCAAGAATGGCAGCCTGCTCGAGGCAATCATGGAGTTCTGTCGATGTCTCAGGGCCGCCCGAGGACTGGTGATCAGCCGAGTTCATTTTCAATCCGACACAGAAATTCTCGGGTACTACGGCTCTGATTGCCTTGATAATGTCGACAACAATCTTGACCCTGGCTGCTGGAGACCCTCCGTATGCATCCGTCCGAAGATTAGTTTTAGCTGACATGAACTGTGTGAGGAGGTATCCATGGGCAGCATGAACTTGTACTCCGTCGAATCCTGCAAGAGCAGCAATCCGAGCAGCATTGGCGAATCGCTGAATGACGTCCTGGATCTCTTGTGAGGACATCTCCTTTGGCGTGCCAAAAATCAGCTTTGTCAAGGCCCTCGCGATGAAGTCCGGGCTGATGTCCATTGCTACGGCGCTCGGGGCGATCGTCTTGGACAACAATGGTCGCTTTCCAGCTCCTATCGGCGATTGTCGCCCCGGATGGTTGAGTTGCATGATGGCGGGTGTCCCTGAACGGCGACAGGCAGAGGCTAGAGACTTGTATGCAGCAAGCAAGTCGTCCTCGGCGATTGTTGCATTCATCGCAGTGTCTGCATGCCCGCCCATGAACCTTTCGTCAATTTGAACGTTTCCTGTCAAGATTATTCCCCAACCTCCATCTCCCCAGGCGCCGTAAGCTCTCGTGAATTGGGATGAGGAGGGGAGATTCCGACGATCGCCCATTTGCTCAGTCAAGGCCGCTTTGGCGAGTCGATTTGGCAATGTCAAGCCGCAAGGTAGCCTCAAAGGCTGAGAAAGTGGTGAGTCGAGCATTCTGGAGATAGTCTTGAAGGAAAAGTAAAGAAGACAGATAGTGGAATCGCAATAACGGCTGAAATTTTGCCAACTCTTTTGACCTGAGACGACTGTCTTAAAGACCAACTACTGAGAATATTTATCGGGGAGACTATCCGCCGACAAAAGAACAACCAACTAATGGCGTCGGCGAATCAATTCTCCCGCGGTCTCCTCCGCTGGACACGAATTAGCCCGCCTCCGCCTCGCGTGCTGGGGTTGGGCATCCGTAACTAGGTAGGGTCTGGACCGGGCTATGGTGATTGGCACAAGACTGAGAAAACACGCCATCCGGCGAACTTGTTAGTATCATTGCACAATACAATAATTTGTCAGCTACTCACAACTACCCAGGAGAGTTGAACTATGTTTTGGGATGATAATATCGAGAGAAACTAAACAACATGTTTTTACAGGATTAGAAGCACCGCCAAGTGTGATTATAGACTGCCTCTCCAGCCAACAAGATGCCCTCATATTGCCAAGCTATTCATATGACCGCATGAGTGTTGAGAACAAAAGAAATTTAATAAATTTGAACAACAAAAAACTACCCATATTACAAATCAAGTTCACTACCCACGAACAGAGCAGGGAGCGGCTTAAGCACAGTAGCTTGCGGAGAACTCAACGGCCCCCCATGTGCGGACATGCGGACATGCGGACTGCGGACCTACGGATTCTGGCAACTAGACCACGGCATCCGCGGACGTCCATCATGACATACACTCTGTATTATTTGGCTCATGATAAACGTTAAAACCCATGACCAAGAAATGCAATTAGAAAACCCATCACTTCACAGCCTTCCTCGCAGCTCTACGCTTTCCTCTTGATAAACATCAACTCTCAAAATGGTTTCTCACATCACAGTGCTTCCCGCCTCGACAAAGGCGGGAAGGGAAACAATCCGCGTGCTTCTAGAATCCGAGAGCAAACCCATTGTTTGTGGTATCTACCGAGATCCCTCGAAGGCTCCAGCAGAGTTCACCCGTCACGAAAACTTTCAAGTCAAGCAGGGGGATGTTGCAACTGACGGCCTCGATTTCACCGGCTCCGATGCTGTTTTTTACGTCCCCCCTCCTATCTACGATGGGACAGATCAGGCGGTCTGGGCGAGGCAAACCGCATCGAACGTGAAGAGTGCTCTTGAACGAGCCCCGGAAGTCACCAGACTCCTTCTATTTTCATCAATGGGCTCCCAATATGATCACGGCATTGTAAGTTTTAACAAGACTGAACGGAAGAAAATCTAGTTAACACTGATTCTAGGGCATCTTGCGTCTGAACCACATATCGGATGGCATCCTTGGCAATGCAACACGTCAAGTCATAATCGTCAAGCCTGGGTATTTCCAGGAGAATTGGGCACACGCATTTGAGACGATCAAGGCAGACCCCCCGGTGCTCTATTCGCCGATAACGCCGCCTGATCATAAGATCCCAATGGTAAATACTTGAAAGAACCCATTCAGAAAGCATATACTCGATATTTGACCTAACAACCCCGCTTAGGTGAGCATCAAAGACGTCGGAGAGAATTGTGCAAGGATTCTGCTTGCGGAAGAATTACCGGCCAACCCCTACGTCTTCGACCTATATGGCCCTCGACACTATAGCTCCAACGATGTTCAAGCTGCGGTGGAGGAAGTCACCGGCAAGAAGGTTGAGCTCATCAGCATCGAAAAAGATCATCTTGCTGAGTTCTACGCGAACGAAGTTCCTCCTGCTCACATCCAGGATCTGGCGGAGATGACAGCTTCTGTTTTGCCTGGGGGCATCATGGCGGGAGATTTTGATGGTGATGAGTACACTGTCAGGGGCCGGATTGGGCTTGCTGAAGCACTAGGGGAGCTTTACAAGATCTAGAGTAGCCGTCTCCGTTTATTGTGGTCTTGTAAAACGTGTAGAAAGGTAGAAAATGAATTTAGAACCTTTCAGACCTGTCTTTGTTGCCTAATGATCCTTAAGCCACTAATCATCCACACATGAAGTAGATTCTCAACCCGACGTCCCTCTGCTACGACTACTTTAGGTGACTGAACATGTTAGAAAAAACCATGACTTCGCAAGAATAAGTAAAGAAAAGAAATTTCTACAAAAATGCACTTTTCGCTACGTTTGTTGTGCCAGTGTGCATCCGTCGACTCCCAGCCTACCCTAAAGACATTACCTAGTCAAACATGCCAGAACTCCGTGCTGGAATGAATGTCTTGTCATGATTCTTCATGATTGGTCGTCGTCACCTGACTGCTGACGTATGCCGCATTAAGGAGTTAACAGGATATGATATCATCAATTCTGTTTCAAATGCTTCAGCTGCATACCCTGCAACACCTCTGAGCATCATCAACAGATATGGCTTCTGAGAAAGGAAAAGCAACAGACATGGGCGACAAGAGTGATCAAGGCGATCATGGCGAGAGCCCGCCGACATACGAGTCAGTCGAAGCTGGTCCTTCAACTACTCATAATCCACAGCCATCTTCCTCTACAGCTCGGGATCTCGAATCCAGACGCCCAACAACGGACGCGCCATTCGATTTTCCCCAAGATGTCGCTTTACCACCGTATTCTGCATCGTCTTCAACCGGCCTGCGACCCATCGCCATCCCCCAGACGAATCCAAGCCCTACTTCACCGTTCCTCCAGGCATACGCCCCGTCTCTCCTCACCTATGGGATCACTTCGGAGACGTGGCTCTCTTTCCTAGAGACCATGTCGGCTTTCCTTACGGCCAAGGTCCCCGAGCGTGCCATCAATCACGCTGCCGACGTAGCCAAGCATGTCGGCGCAGGCCCCAAAGACCTGGTTAAGGATGTTGTCCAGCACA
Organism: Fusarium robinianum; assembly: GCA_013623725.1. Classification (NCBI taxonomy): domain Eukaryota; kingdom Fungi; phylum Ascomycota; class Sordariomycetes; order Hypocreales; family Nectriaceae; genus Fusarium; species Fusarium robinianum. The sequence goes on along the minus strand of JABFFI010000416.1, from coordinate 46,022 downwards.
CCAAGGATGTCGGCAAGGGAATCGGCGACAACGTGAAGCGAGGCAATGTTATCGGTGCCGCGCTCGGTGTTGTGGGAGGTGCGATAACGATACCCATCTCGGCAGCTCTGGGAACTGTCCGTACAGCTGTTCAATTGCCCGGATCTGCGATATCCGCTGTTGTCAAGAAGCCCCAGTCGCCGCGAGAGCGCGCCCAAGTTTATCTTGCGGTCGCGAACCGGGACTGGTTCAACAAGAGGGCTCTGAGCGCAAGGCTTCTTGATACGGATGAGCTCTCAAGGCTCGTGGACGCTTCGATCATGGCGTTGGTGGAGGCTGCGAGAGGCACTAAGAATGGGGGAACCGAGGGACAGCTTGGTCTTTTGGAGGATCATATCGCGAAACTCGAGGTTCAGGCACCTGGGGTGATAGATTTGAGAGCTGGGACGTTGTGGTTGGTCCTGACAGAACTTGAAACCACTACATAGAGACGCTGTCTACTGCGTATGCAGGCTATTCCTCCGGTTGTTTCAGGATACTCGGGCCCACGACGTGAGCTCGAAAGCCCTAGGAATCCTGTGATATATGCTGCACAGAATAGCAGTTAATGGGCATGTCTGAATAGGCATGGCATGCCAAATATCCACTTCCTTTTTCATTCAAGGGGCTCAACACCAAACGCTGGTTGATCGACATTCCACCATGCGCAAGGGTCTATCCATGCTAGCAGGGCTGAACCGGGTCATCAATCTCCCCAGGTAGCGTTTCGCGCAGATCCTTTTGGATGCTCATTTCCATGTTTCTAGTTTCATCAATTGAGGGACCATATGATGATGGAAACGCCCATTTCTTATCCTCCCGGTGAGCACTCCTCCCATCATCGAATAGGACCGTTGGCTTCGTACCGTAGACGCCATCATGCGCCGCGAAATTTCTCTGGCTCTCATAGTCAGCCTGAGTCTTGGACGAGAGACCGTCGCCCAGTCCTCTTCGGATGACCAAATCTCGTTCCCCGCGACTGGCGAACTCGCCGTCGTTTTCCCTCGCAACGATACCTACGCGGTTGAGGCTCCCTTCCCCATCATCCTCGGCTTCCATAATGCTCCCGTCCTGCTCTCCTTTCCGACAATAACGTCCTGGTCCCTCGACTGCAAGAACGGCACCCTTTTCGGCATTGGACGGTTTGAGGGCGAGAGAAGCATCCCTCCCCCGTCGGACCCTTACTTCTTTCTCAACGCCAGTGACGCCCTGACAAAACCCGAGTCTGGGGAAGATCAGTTTCAGTATTTCCGAGGCGATCACGACAGGTGTGTTTTGTCATGGGAGTTCAAGTACTATTCCACCTGCAAACGGCTTCCCGATGGCGGTCGCGAGATCAGGGGCGGATATTTCGGTACTCGCAAGGGAAATGTGACTTTTTCCATTCGTCCCGGCGCAACGAGTCCCCGAGATGCCATCGCCGACTATGAGGGATGCGCCGAGCCCGGTACGGCAGTCAAGGTTGCCTTCAACGATACTGGGTGTGCAGAGATTGCCGACGACGCGGCGCCCAAGCCGAAGCCTTGCGATTTGGACGTTGAGGGCGCCGCGAGCAGTCTCGCCAAGGCTATCGTGAAACCAACCACAAGTTTGACTGCCGTCCCGACTAAATCGACGACGGCTGGGGCGTCGAGGGGGACGTCAGGGGGAACGACGACGGGAACAGGAACAGGGAGGGAATCGGAACCCACCGCTGGGGATGCTTCGGAGACTGGAAGCGGGAGTGCTGATAGTGGTGATGATGATGATGATGATTCGTTGGCTGCACCAGGAATTCGTGTCAGTGGCGGCGTGATGACTTTGGTGATCGCGATAGCAGCTGGAGGCCTTTTTCCCTTCTTCCTTTAACCTCCTCAAACTTGTTTAGCTAAAGTTAGCCTCATCAAATGACTAAACATGAAGATTGATTTTACGAAGACACAGTAAATTATTTATGCAATGCATTACCCTTCCACGTGCCTTCATACCTTGGTGGGTACCCCGCTTTTGAGGAGACATACATTCCCCAAATTCCCCCACCTCCACCTCCAAAACTTCCCCCGCACAGTTTCCGATAACCACCACGCCTCCGCCTAACACTCTATTCTTCCGAATCTAGACATCATAAAACACCATGGATAACGAGATGAAGAGGAAGATCAACGATTTTCTTGCCGGAAGCGACGCGAGCCATGAGCCAGTGGCGGAAGAAACCCCCATCCCAAGTCCCACCCCCTTCGCCTCCTCTCACGCTCACTCCCCCGATGAAGCGTCCAGTGTACACCCCATTTCTCGCACTATCAGACTACCACGACATTCTAACACCTCCGATCCCAAGACACGTCAAAGTGTTGAGAATCCGCCTCGCTCAATGCCCGATCCGTGGTATGAGGCCAGTGCAGCCGCCAAGAAGGGCCACGATGGCAAGCAAGTGAAGGAAGACGACAAGGCCAAGAGTCAGCACCTCCCAAGCTCCTCTCGTGCAACCGTCGACTATGTCAATGGCAACGATGGAAAGACGGCTCCTCCAAAGGTCATGCCGACTGACATCGGAGAAATGATGGAAGCAGCTTTTGATAGAGTTGAAAAGATGAGCAGAGAAGAGCTCGATGCTCTGAACCCAAGCTGGAGTAAGTTCACTAAACTCTACATCCCGCCGATATATATCGTGTACTAATTGTGTGACAGAGAGAATATTTCGAGGAAAGGTGTTACTGCTGACGTGGCATTTCGCTATTTGATGGAGGAGAATGGCTCGGTTTAAGACAAGGAACGCTGGACTTGGTCGTCACGCCTCACTGGGATAATGCTCCAACATGCTCCCCATGACTCTCGGGGGGGTCAGATTTGAGTCTCCCATTCTATTCGTTGCTGAATATGCTATGGAGTGTAGTATCTGGAACGTGAACCTTGTCCCAGGGCCACACAGTCTCAGATAGTCTTCATACCCAGTAGAGATAATACAACTGACCAGTCCCATGTCTCTCACGCGGTTCGCTTCATCAAAACCTTGGTGAGCCTTGATGCCGCATCGTCTCGTGTCGAGCTCACAGCAATCTGAAACTTGGTATCAGCGCCGGCGGCCGCGGCAATGTTGACAACCCGGGTGCGAGATCCGGTGTTCCAAGCGGTCGTCCCAACCTTGCGGATGCTCCATTCGATGCCGGCCACGGTATCCAATCGCACCGCCATCTTCTGGCTCTTCTTGATGGTGAAGACGTGGGTGGCACCCTTGAAGGCGCTGATGGCGACCGACCTGGAGTACTCGCGACCGACCTGGGCAACGTTGACAGTGGGATGTGTCCTTTCTGGTGGACCACTCAGCGTGAAGACGATCTTCTGGCCGTTGGGATACCTGATGGTCTTGTCCTTGCACGCGAGAATGAAGCGGTGAAACAGCGCCGGTGTTATCTTGCTGTCCGTCGACAACGACTTGCGCTCCAAGGCATAAGTGGCCTTGTTGGGATGCGACTTCATCCAGTTGTGCACGTCGGTTGGAGACCAGCCACCAAGACCGTCAACGAAGTGAAAGAACAAAGCAGCTGCATCTCTGTTCTGGTAGAGGGTGATACCGTGCTGGTACTCCTCAGGGTAAAGTCCGCGGTTCATGATGGCGCTGGTCGTGGGGTACGCAAGTCCATCGAAGTAGCGAGCAACAGCTCGTCGCCACCACCTATTACCGTCGGTCCATGTAAGGTCGTTCGGTCGATGGAACTGCTCCACACACCGGTACATGCCGTGGATGACGTCTTTCTGAATAGCGAGGAGGGGATAGCGGCTCGGGTTCGTAGGGAAGTCGATGAGGATGTAGCAGGGGTCTTTGGTGCCCGTGTTGTTGTCGTCGACCTTGACAATATCACCAAGCGTACCCCAAACAAAGCCGATATTGATCCTCAAGGGGCCGGCGAGGGTTCCGAACTTGTCGAGTCCCTTCTTGATCGCATCACCCACACCGTTGACGATCTCCTTGTAGCGTGGGTCCTGTTGCCAGAAGCCGGGAACTTGGTACAGGCGGACAGTCACGGATCCCTTGGTGTATTTCTTGGTTTGCTGGTTCACGCAGACTTTACCAGCCAGATCCTGTGCGCTCTGGGGAAGGGGGCCTTTCCAGAGGGGACAACTGAAGATCGGCCTCGCCCACCAATTGTCTCCAAAGAGGGCGCGTGGATCATTGGAACCGGCAGCGAGTTCCACGGACGGGTCTGGCGCGGCTAGGGCGAGACCCGAGAAGGCGACAGTGGCTGCAGTAACGATAGTGAGAAGGCGGACCATGGCTGCGGCGAGATCGGCGAGATCAACGGTCGCGACGGAGCCGAAGAAGAGGACGCGATGTCCGGGAAAGAGAGGGAGAGTTCCTCCTTAATCAGGAGTAAGAGAGTTGTGAGGTTGTTTCTCAAATAATACAGACTTGTCTTGAAAGCGAGAGTGTGATGGGGAAATGTGCAAATACAACAGCCGACAGAACGAGCCTTCCTTGGCCTTATATGACTTGGAAAGACCCTTTTCCAAGAAAAGGCCAGGCAACAGCGAAAATCTCTCAACGGCTGCCACGAGGACCACTCCTTGTTGTGCTAGCTGGCAATGGAAAGCGCCTCGAATTCCTCTAGGCTCCACAAAGCACCGATATTGGACGGCGATTCAATATGGAGGCGTCGTCTCATTTAACTACCTCTTTAGCTCTGGATTCTGGTTGGACGAATCCGTGGTGGCATTGAGTATTTCGGTCTAGGGCTGAAACCGCCTCTTCCGCTAATTCACGGAGACGGAGGTCTAGGCTTGTAGGCGATGAGAGTCGGGGAAAAACGTCACATGGCAAGGAAAATAAGCATAAAATTAAAGGTTGGAATGACTGTCTATTTATATCATGTGCATGGTGGCTTGAGACCTGAGGGCTTGGTTTTGACGGCCTTCCTTTAACATCCGCAGCAACCACAGATGATATCAGTATCGGTTTGTGACTCATTGAGTAGTTCATTGGCGCAACTGAAGGCTAACTCTTCTCCAGTGGCTATGCTATTTTTACAACGTTGGCCTCCTTTCTCTAAGACATCGAGAGAAGACCTGGACTCCAACACAACAGATAACCCTGTCAGAACGAAAAACAAAATCAATCCCAAGTACAAGAAAAGTATTTAACTAGAAAAACCCGCAGCATCATCGTTTGCGCTTTCACTTTGGATGCTTATCCTCGGCATATTTTTTGCGCAGCGTTGCCTGACAGGGACCAACTGATGTTCTCACCACAAGGTGACTCGCGGACAGAGTTGCCATTGACTGCCAATGTGACCGAGATGTCTCTAGTGTTGGGGAACTCGGAGCGGGCAGCGATGCGGACTTCTCCTCCACCGTTGACAGTACCGCCAAGGATCGAGACATTGTAGCAGTTCTCGATGAGGATGGCATTGTTGCCGTTGTCCCGGAGGTCGATCTCCCGAATCTCAGCGGCGCCGGATTGAGAGACACAAAAGACGCCACGGCCACCGCCGCGAGAGACGACCTTGTCGATGTAGACGTTGGTTTCGTAGTCGCCACCGGGGTTCTGGCCATTGTTGTTGGCCATTCGCAAGGTTGCATATCCAGTCCCCGAGCCGACGTTGTCACCGTCGACAAGTCCGACCTGTGCATTCCTGGTGTTTTGAAGCAGGAGACCGGACTCCCCAACGTCTCGGGCTATCACCTGATCAATGGTGAGGCCATCAATATTCCAAGTCTCGACCGCGTGGCTCCCAGCGCCGGTCACGGTGATGGTGCCCATCTTCACGTTAGTATTTGCAGCCCTGTCCCTGTCGAAGCGGATGCCCAGGCCGCCGCTGAGGTTCATGATGACCTCGCCGAGGACGAGGTTTTGGGTCCCGGAGAAGCGTAGGCCAAAGTAGGGGTTGCCAGTCATGGTGAGGTAGGGAATTTGAACGTCCGAAGTGTCAGTTGACTCGATGGCACCGCGTCCATTCTTGAATCCAACGTCGATGACTCCGCAGCCCTCAAAGATCTTGCCGCTGTCAATGGTGATGGTACTTTCACCAATAGAACCTGATGCGATGACGGCGACACGTTGGCCGCTGCTGATGGAGTCGACCGCGGCCTGGATGGCAGCGCGGTAGTCGGAGCCTGAGTAGACTGTTTCCGAGCCTCGACTAGCCGTGAAGGAGTTTCCTGAGCCAGTCACTGTGGCATCGGGAGTGCCTGACCCGCACTGGGCTTGGACGGTCGAGGCGAGAGTAAGGAAAGCTGTAAGAATGCTGAATCGGGCCATAGCTGCGTTGAATGTTCTGGTGCTTCGAACTGAAGAATGATAATGTGCTTGTTTTTATGGAGAGCAGCTGAACTGGCCTGATATATATACTGGTGCCAAGTTGTCTGCTTCATCTTTTCTTCTGGGGCTTCACTATGCGTTTCAGTTTCACCTCCGCTTCAGTTAAGGTTGTGTTCAGAATCAGTTCTGTAGTCGCATCGGAATAATCAATTCCGTTTCGTTTCTCTGACAAGCAAATAGCGCACCAATCCGAGAAGGGTGTCAAGTTGTAGCGACAAGGGGGAGTCCGATATTGAGTGAGAGCCCCCTGACTAGTACTGGATGAAACACTACTGGTGAAACGACCCAGAACCTCGGCAAAATCCCTGGGTGTTTCTTTATTTATTCTTTTGTTGTTTAGGGTGTTGGATGGCCGACTCGGTAGATAGAGCAAGAAATAATTGATCGGTGAGTGTCCTTTAAAAAAATTCGTTAGATGTTTATCCTTCGGGTTGTGGTCTCTCATATCGCAGTAGATGTTCGTATACATTTTAACCTGAATACCTCATCATATCTCAAGATGCTTGCCATTCCTTTGAAGAATATTTACCTAGTATTCGCTTTATAATTTCCAGTACTATTGAGCTGTCCCTCAGCTATAGGTAGCAGTCGTGAACGATTCGCGGGATAATACAGGACTTTACATGGAGTGTATATCCCATGGCACTACCTAATGCATCTCAGGCCGCCCAAGCTGCTACTGCCAAGGAGTTTCATGGCCAACCCCTTGACGGCCGTTGCGGAACCTCCCTGACCTGTCGCTTTCTCCATCGTTCGTTCTAGCTACTCTATGCTGCGGTCTGCTTGTGCGCATGGAACCTAGGGTAGGTACCCCTTGTCAAATAAATTTGACTATCGTGATTCTTGACGTTGCTTGAGCAAAACACGCGATTGCTTCTAGCTTTCGTTTCTTTGGATGCCAAATACTTAGACATAGGATTGAACTTCTTCGCGGTACTTAGTCGTGCGATCCTTCGTCTGACATCGAAATTCTTTTGTGCCAAATTAGGGGTACTACTTGCGAAGTGTGTGCCGCTTGCCGACTGATTCTCACGGCATTTCTTCTCTAGAACCAATCTTGCCATTGGCATCACGAAACGATCACGCTGTCAATTCAATTGCCTGAAGCTCTCATGCCCTTTGAGGAGCAGCGCCTGCCCACGTGCACACCTTAGGTCTTCACAGCCGACTCTAACCACCTCCAAGAACGCCGGACTCAAGCCACGTCCTTGGCATATCCTGTTTCCGGTTCTCCTTGTTCCATCTCTTGTCACGATGCGAGGCAACGTCGACTGAGGCAACGCCACAAAGTAGCATATACGCTCGAGGTCAAGGAGAGGAGGTACGAAAAACAGCCGAACACCAAGTTATTTGCGGGCGAGTACTATGAGGGATGATGGAAGTAAACATGCTCCAACCAGCCATAAACACGCCGATGATCTCCTCCAGGGCGATCGTGACAGGTGTCCTCCATCGATATGCAAGCGCCTTGATAGCTCGACGCCACCTCGACTTGGCAAGGCAGACCAGGGCTTTTTATTCTGCCTCCCAAGAGCGAGATAGAAATATCAAGAGCGAGAACCTCTGACCGCCCTTATATAGTTCATTGAAATAAATAGGTACCGCTTCCCATCCGATCCATCCACAGCAGCGAAAATACATTTCCGAGTCTCTTTCTCCCAGCTCGCCTCAGCGTGACAACGGAAGTGAGTGTTTACTCACCGCGATCACATTTCCGAAATGGAAGCCCAGGTTCAGGGACAGAAAACTTCGGATCAGACAAGAATCTGGTCGGGGTGGAGATTCACCATTCTCAGCGGCGCCTTTGCGTCCGCTGTCGTCTTTTGTATCAACCTTGCTGTCACCATCTGGTCAGCGACACTCCCTAAAGGTAACGAAGAGGAGGAAAGTGGACGAAGGATTCTATTCGAGGGGTCTTGCCAGAAATCCCGCGCTCTAAACATTGTGCTTCATCTACTCATCAATATTCTCAGCTCTGCCCTTCTCGCTGCTAGCAACTACGGTATGCAATGTCTATCGGCGCCGACCCGCGCGGAGGTGGACGCCGTTCATGCCAAGGGAGGCTGGATGGATATCGGAATTCTGAGCCTTCGCAACCTGGGTCAAATATCATGGGGCAAGTCTACCCTCTGGTGGCTCTTGGTGCTCTCTTCAGTTCCGTTGCATCTCATGTAAGTGTGGCCCATACTTATGATGCACATAAACTACCTCCAACTAACGGCCCATATCTAGCTACAACTCTGTCGTTTTTTCGTCAATATCGACAGTAGATTATACCGTATTCAACGTTGAAGAGCCAGTTGTATATCCAGAAAGATTGATGGAATACGAATACTATATCTATCAAGATCAAGCAAGGATTCTATTCGGTCTTGCCGCGGATGGACAACTTGACAACCTCACCGCTTTGGAATGCATCGGCGACTACGCCACTGGGTTCCCAACGGAGAGGGGCGACTTGATACTGGTTACTGAATCTGTCCAAGGCAAGGATGTTCGAGAATCACGGTATCCTGCCACTTTTGAAGGCGATGGAGGAGGCGCAGATTGCCGTCGAGAGGTGTTTGGATGGATCTGCCCGGGCAACGATTGTTCCACTTCCTGTCGACATCTTCTTCCTGACGTTAAAGGGAACGCTGAGGACTGGCGGCCCTTTGAATCACGGGTCAAGTACTGCCTCAGCAAGCCCGCTGAGCAGCTATGCCGCCTTAACTTCAGCATCTTTCTGTCCATCGTTATCTTGGCTGTCAACGCTATGAAGGCAATCATCCTCGGGTGCACCGCGCTTCGACTAAGAAAGGAGCCCCTTTTCGTTCTAGGGGACGCCATTCAGTCCTTCCTAGCTCGCCCAGACCAGTTTTCACAGGCGAGTTGCTTGGTTTCTCAACATGACGTCAAAAAAGCGCATGAGGGGTCCTGGGCTGGACCTCGTGCGCACTCTGCAACAAGGAGACGGTGGGGATCACCAGTGAGCCGTCGCCGCTGGATAACAGGTACATTATTGTAAGACTCTGCATTCGTTTAGATCGTGCTCCCATCTGGCTGGGGCTCGTGCGAGGAGCCTTGAACGGGGAAGCTAATTTGCGGTTCACAGCTATATCTTGGCCCTGGCGATCACGATCTTCTTTCTCAGTTGGGGTATCATCGCCCTTTTCGGCCCTCGAGATCTAACAAGTCTATGGAATATGGGCTTTGGAGCGGTTAGTGAATCGGCCCTGATAACCGGTCTCGATGCCCACGAAGAAACGATACATTTCATGCTCGTAAGGAGTGTTCTGCTCTCGAACGCACCGCAGCTCGTATTCTCCATCTTGTACTTCCAGTACAATGGTATGTTCACTTGCATGCTCACTGCTAAGGAATGGAGCGACTTTGGACTGGGGAAGAAGCCGATACGTGTTTCCCTGGAACCAAGGGGCCAACAGCGGTCACGATATTTTCTCCAACTTCCCTACCGCTTCAGCCTTCCACTACTCCTCATGTCGATCCTGATCCACTGGTTGCTGTCGCAGAGCATCTTTGTTGTCGCTATTGAGACCCGACGCGATACCCAACCTCTCAACTGGCGTTTGATTACTTGCGGCTATTCGCCTATTGCCATCATCTTCGTTCTAATCGCATCGGTGGTCATGATTTCATGGGTAGCAATGACAGCTTTTCGTAGACTCCCGACTGCTGTACCAGTTGTGGGTAATTGCAGTTTGGCTATTGCAGCAGCTTGTCATCACCCAGATGGGATTCCGCAGCCAGAAGTTTCTCTAGAACCGTTGAAATGGGGCGTGATGAGGGATCAAAGAGTTGACTCGGGCGGAGAGATGATATCTGGTCATTGTGGGTTCTCTGATGAGAATGTCAACGAGCCCCAAGACGGAGTCTTATACTCCTGAAGACAGCAAGATTCGAAATTGCCATCAAAGACAAAGATTTAGAATGATCCTTTAAGCTCTAGTCGATTGCTGCTTCGTTATAAACAACTCATGAACTTATAGTGTAGACACTTCTATCTTGTCATGGTGGGATGGCTCAAATGTGAACGATGAATTCAAGAATGCATTCAAAAACTAGATATCACTGTTCCTCAGAATGCGTAAGAGCACCCCAGAGGAGACAACTGCTATCAAATCATTTATTCTTGATGAAACCCTTCAACTTACGCCTTCTGCCGTCTGTCAACATCCAGATATCGTCCAGCATGACATTCAAGTTCTCATAGGGCCGTAAAACTTCAAGCCACTGGGACAGGGGGGCCCTCGGCGCATTTGGGTCCGTACACCAGTTCAAAGTAGCTCTCGACCAAACTGAGGCAGGCAACGGCGGCGGGATAAGTCAGCGCCACATCCTTGGTCGGGTCGTCCGTCAATTTGGCCCCCTTCTTGGTACCTTGTTGACGTTTTGGCATCTCATCGGGCAGGGGGTAGAAGGGTGACCCAGCAGGTAGGCCGTTTTCATCCGGGACTGTGTTTGGCTGGCTCAATAGCTCCATCGCCTTCATGTAGGGTTCATACTCTAGATCGTGAGAGTTGAGTCCCTCGAACATGACATAGACCGCACGGATGACACTCTCGAGCGCACCAACGATCCACGCGTGGTGAGAGGACGCCGCCTCGCCAATCAGGTACAGTTGGCCGAAAGCATTAGGCTTGATGATCTCTTCCCACATGTTGGAAAATTGGCCCGGTCCAAAGTAGGCAAACGCTCCAGACATATTCTGGTCTCGGTGCCAGTCCCAGGCGTGATGCGTCACGTAGTCCCTCTCCAAGTCGGCCAGCAGTTCTTCATACTGCTTGTCCTCTGTAGCATGCAACAAGGCAAGGTTATGCAGCAACACAGACTTCAGCTGCTCCTCGTTGTTGGGCGTATCGGAGGAAATCAGGGACCCGATGCGTTGGGCATCCTGGCCCCAAGTGTAGGAGCACAGGAGGACGGATGGCCCTTCAGGATCCCAGTCATCCTTTTCCGCACCTTGAGTGTTGTATGAAGGGTAGACACAAACCCGAAGCGGGAGGTCCGTTCGACCAATGCCTCCCTTGGTGATATAGTGAGGTTTCAGCTGCCACCATGGCTTAGAGAACTTGATGGCGACCTTGCATGACGCTCCATATCCGAGAGATCTGATCGCCTGCTTTGTGCCCCAGAGGAGACCAGCATCTCTGAGGTCCATGCGTTGGAGGGCAGGAAGAGTAGTGCTGTTGAAGACAGCGAAGTAATCCTTCTCTTCCTTCTTAACCTCATTGGAACTTGGGTCGGGGTGGTTGATCTTGAGGGTCATGGGGACATATTTATTCGGATCCTGGTCCTTGCGCGCCTCCACGTTGGCCTTGATGGCCTGGACTTGGCTGTTGAACTTGACAGGCCCCTTGACCCTATCTTTCATTAATCTTGCCACTTTTTGAGCGCCTCCATCGATGCAAAACCAGTTAGTGTCACCCACCACTGGGTCGGTGGTCTCAAAGTCAAGCTCTTCGAGGACACATTCGCTGAGGGCCTGCGAGTACCAGCCCGTGCCGCTTTTTAGACGTTAGTGAGATTACTTCTAGGTCTCGTTATTCTGAAGAGGACTCACTAGGTTGCCGTCTCGAGCCATTCGATGGTGTTGAAGTTGTAGTTTTTACCGGCTGGAATTCCTGGCCCATTGTCTCCCCTGCATAAGTTAGCACATGAGGTCTCCTAAAGAGAGAGTTCCTTCAGCATTGACTTACGAGGAGAGGAACTGCCGCACGCTCATGTGGTCCGCCCGCATGAGTTGCTCCCACAGCTTTGTCGACTCAGGACCATCTCCCACGGACCCGTCTTCTCTCCTTGCGTCTGTGAACTTCTCCTTCGTATTCTCAATGAAGCCTTTCAGAGCTTTAGAGACGAGGCCGGCTGGATTTTCCTTGAGCAGGCTATAGCCGGTCAACACTTAGCCGGGCTCTAGATCATCAGAAGGGGGTAAATGGCGTACTCTTTGGGGATTTTCATTTTTTCGTCATCCGGCAACCCGGCATTGATGTGAAATGGATCATCGGCCTCTTTCCAGACGTTGCCAACACGAAGGACATCGTTGAAGTACGAAGGGCAAACTGTGTCGTCTTTGTCGGTAAGGTGATAATCGATCAACCCACCCTTTTCCTTCTTCAAGCCGATGAGCTTGAACAGCTGGAAGGTTCTGTGCCAAAGTAGGAGGTTTGCATTAGAGAGGCCTGCAAAGCGTCTGTGTATGGAAAAACCAACCTCTTCATGACGTCGTTGTTGGGGAATCGCATGGCGCCGACGTCGTAATAGTCATGTTCCCTCTCGGAGAACTTGTGAGTATACAGACGCCCACCCAAACGGTCCTCTCCTGCGGCTTCAACGATATCATACTTAATCTCGAGCCCCTCGACTTCCTCGTTCAGCCAGTCGAAGACCATCCCAGCGAAAAGCCCGGCCACGCCTGCACCAACGATGCCGACATTGAACTTGCCCTGCTCTGGTGGAACAAAGCCACGCCCAGTAACAGGCTCGGTTTTTTTCAGCAACTCGCGGACGGATTCATGACCAGCCACTGGGGCTGTGAAGTCAGGAACCTTGGTGTCATTCGAAACCTCATCCACGAGTACGCGGGCAACGGCGAGATCCTCCTTCAGCGTCTTCCGCGCGACGTATCGCGCCCACTGATTCTTGTATGAGGTATTCTTGCAGCTTGCTTGCGGGGACATGATGGCTGGTTCCGGATTTCGTGATGGAAGATAGATGGTCTGGCTTGATGAAAGATGTCAAGACACGATGGGAAGTATGCCTCTGAGCCTGATGATATTGATGGAACCTCCCAGCGTTCTTATACGCCGTTCTCGGCAGTTCGGCTTTTCCAAGATGCTCAGGAAGGCCTCATCGCAGATACCTTGCTAGATAGGCACTTCACCGTGATCTCAGCCTCCAAGCCAGCCTTCGGTCTGTGGCCAGCTGGTTTACTAGAATGGGGAACTAGCTGACGTATGGTGTTGCACGACAGCCAAGGGAGAGTTGACAATGTGCGCAAGACCTATTCAGCTTCTCCTACGCAACGCCTCTTACCGTTTCCGCCGGTGTATCGTTGAACCTCCCACGCTTGCCGTGTTCGATGGCTAGCTGAACAGATACCCTGCCGAACGGTTGACTTATGCCCGCACGCCTTGGCGTCAATAGCGTCTCCCGGAACGGCATTCCAGGCTATGCCGTGAGACAACGTGGATCACGGCACTCTTTTTTAGCCAACCGCCCGGCCAAGCGAGCACGCCAAGCGAAACTATTTACGTACAGAGTAGTAAATAGATGTATTCCGATGGTCGAGACCCTGAGCCTTGATGATCAGTCCCAAATCCATCCGCGGGGGAATGCGTTGATCATACTAATCCATTGAGACATGCATGAATTCCAAACCCAACTGATGCGTAAGCTTTGCGATATCGCTGTCTATTGAGATACTCTGAGTGTTCTCTCGTGGTGCTAGTAGTGGCATGATGTCTGTAAGCGACGGTCGAATGTTGGTCACCAAAGGAAGAACACTGATTTTCCATCCTTCATTTCTTTGCGGAGGACAGCTTGTTTTAGACCAGAACTGGCTTGGTTTATTCGTGCTAGTAGAAACCAGAAATTGTTCAGAAAGTGTTGCAACAGACAGGAAAATCCATAGTCCATCGTATTACACAACAAGAAGATGAGTGGGAATGTACGAAGGGCCAAAAAGAACGTCCCAACCACTGCCAACATCGCCCAGAATTATTTCCTAGCATGAGAAGTGAGAAACTATCCCGAGGCCCTCATGACATGCGGTGCCGTGTCATAATTCCAGCACATTAGACATTGACTGGCGCCCCTGTCCCATTCTCGGCTCGTCCTGTTTCCTGATAGCCGTCTGTTTGAGGATGGCGTCTTAAAAACACGGTTAGTTGATGGTCAGGTGTTTGCGGAGGTATTGTACGTATTCACTGACCCAGTGAGCTTTTCCGCGTGCCTTTTGACGTCGCGGGCGGTTTCCTTGAACTTGATATATGTGTGGAACACGTAGATACCCTGAGGATAGATGGTATGGTCAGTCACTGTGAGTCTGAAGTATAGTGGGGAGACCAGAAGTAAAGACTGACAAGCATGCCACTGAAGAGGTGGGCAAAGCAGGCGATGAAGGAGAAGGCCAGGACCGTCCTCCACTGAGAACATCCAGCGTTATTGATGGGAACCCTTCCGACAGGTCCGACACGCCAGAAGCGACCCCAGTAATAGCCCCAATAGTTGTTGTACCACCGAGCGGAGCACGTATTGATTCCTGTTCTCTAGGTGAAAGCAATGTGATCGCTATAGTCAGCCCTCGACTTTCCTCGGATGCTCACTGTTACGCGGAAGAGCGCAGGGGGGAGAAAGGAATACCGTTTCGAGTAGACAAAATGCCACAAGCCACATGATGAACAATATAAAGTCGAACGGAAAACTCATGAAGAGTGTCGTGAAAGGTGGGCAAAGGAAGAATGAGTAAACAATGGCGATGCCAGCAACGACCATAGCATAGATGAGCCGTCCATCGGCGTTCACCTGGACAATACTGATGAGATAGGAGAAGCGGCTGAGGATGCCGAGTACAATCACGGCGGAGGCGAACTCTGTCAGCCGTAGGATGACAGAGACGACCTTGTGAGCACTGCCGGAATGTGTCATTGTGATATGTTGTGGTCAGTCGGATGTAAGGGCAATATGGTATTGTTGCAAAAGGTGATGTGAGGTTGTGGAAATTCAAAACACAGGGAAAGTCCAACTAATATATACCAATAACAACCAGGGGCATCTGCTTTCACTCAACCACCATCACAAGCTGAAGAGGGGGGGTTGTGAACTCAATAATGAAGTCACAATGGAGTGCAGTCGTTGGTTGCGTATGAACTCAATAGCATCTGACGGTTGGAATTGGCCGCCACACTGCCGCCATGAGCCCATGATTAGCGCCAATCGGTGATACGGGACGAATTGGAGCGTTGTGAGTAGATGATGGTGTCCCTGCCAAGTTCTCAGCTGAAACTTTGAGTAGGTGAGTGGTTCACTGTCCACACATGTGAATGGCGTGATACGTGGTGAAAGGTTTGACAGCTTATCTCCATTTGGTCCTATTTGCTAGTTATGTTGGCACGTTCCATCCAACTGACAGGATGGCTTCCCGGTTGACAGCCACTCCCTTGGTGTTGGTGTAGGTGGAAGGGTTTGTCTAGTTGGGGTTGATGGATGTGCAGTGCAAGGCAAAGGCCACTAAGAACACTTGGAGTCAAATGATAGAAGCGCAGAGAGCTTGGGAAGTGGTGAAAAGCGAAGAGTTGACGGTATCCCTTGGGCTGTACGTAATCTCTTTGTTCCGAGACATCCACGATTGGACATCCCTTGGCGAGTTTTGATAGGCCTCTCCTCAAACTCAAAGACACACACATTGCCTGTTGACAGCGCATCTCTTTATTGAGGCATCAAGTGCAAGCGGGCCAGTCTTAAGGTTCGCAGCTCTAGGCTTGCCACGCCATGATGATATCAGAGTGGGGGAAGTGGCTTTCATTTCACGCGACTGGACTTGATCTATGCCCTATTCTGCCCAGAGAGAGGTTTAGGAACCTTACCGGCGAAAAGTATTTTTCACTTATTGGCCAGATTCATTTCCAGTCACGCCTACACGCATCTGGTTCTCGATCTCCAATCGAGGGTGTTCCGGCTTTCCTAGGGACGCGAAAACCCAGTTCAATGGTATGGGAGGGGGAGAGAAGGTGGTTCTGGTCTGGTCTGGTCTGGTCTGGTCTGGTTCCGGTTGGATGGATGGTACTTAGTCTGGCCGTTCTTTGTTTTGGTTCTCGGCTTCGTTTGCTCCAACGCAGCGTCCTGGGAACAAAGAGACTCCTCGAACACCCAAAACGAGCACCCGCAGCACCACCTTTTCACGCTCAAGAAGATCTAAGAGACACAGAAGCGATAATTACGTCAAACGGCTAGTAATGCGCTTAGTTCTTCAGAGTATTGTTGATCGTGCAAAATGCATCAATCAATAACCGATTATGCGCGATATTATCAACAGACCTTTCGTCAGAGACCACCCTGGTTGTCGTAATTCACTCGACCTCAGATCACGGCGTTCGACTTGCATTGTGCCGGGTGTTCCGGAGGAAGGGGGTCATGGTCACAGATGCGGAGCGAAATAATCGAAAAAGGAGGCATGTTCATTCACAGTACCATCGATCAATCACCCAAGAATGGTTGTCGCAGAGAGAGTATCAAGGACCATGGGGTAGTAGGTAAGTAGAAGAAGTCCACCAAAAATCAACACTCGAGTAAAGCTGACAAGAATAGAGACGAAAAAAAAGACAACTTGAGGGACAAGGGATTTGAACCCTTAACCTTCAGGATACACCACACTCCTCTCTTGAAAGGATTGGCTGGAATCTGACTGCATGAGGCATTAGAATGAGGAGTTCCACATCGTGCATCTGTTGAGACTTACCGCGCTACCGTTGCGCCAGCCCCCCTTGGTCGACGGCTGGATTGAGAAAGGAATCGTTGACCGCCATTAAGGTGCCAGAGTCTAGGGCTACGCTCGTACCCCAGCCAGTGGTCCTGAAAGAGGAGTGATTTCGAGTGTACTGCACCAGAACGTCTTGTATTGGCAACCATTCATCGGTGTCATTCCCTATTATCTGACAGTCAGAACCCCGGGTTCTCGGACACAGCCCCTTTGTTGACCTGTGGGCTCTCAAAGTTGTAGCACACATCCGTGATTGGGATCTCGGTATGGTAGAGATTCGCGCTCCACCACTGTGTCGCGAAAGCGTCAAGGTCGAACACAAAATCCGATGTAAACGATACGTCACAACCGTCATCCGCATTTGCAACATCCAGATTAGTGCCACTATTCGAGATACTCGCGGATTGAGCTCCTTCAAGTGAAAACTGATTGACGAACTCGGGAGTGGCTGTGAGACCGCTGCTGAGATCTACCAAACCGCCAAGGAGCTTGAAGGCAAGCTGAACAGTGAGCGAAGCACTCGCATTTAGTCCGACCTGGACACTTTCGCTGATGTTGGCGTAGGAGTTATACTGCGGAACCCACCCCGTTGCGTTACTTTTGGACTGATCCAGAACATCTAGGTGTACATTGCCAGCAGGGATCGAAATGCCCGCGCCAGCATCGACTGCGACTGCGGCTGAAGTGTCGATATCGACTCCGATCATGAAACTGACACCGGGACCCAGTGAGACGATTCCAGGAACGTCGACGAAGTTGTAGGTCAGAGCATCGGGATCGTAGACGATGGATTTTGACCAAGCGGCTGCTACATCGGCAGACAGGGCAACATCAGCCGAGAATTGAGTGTCTAGATCAAAGTAAAGGTGCTCAAGCTAGACGAATATGAAGTCAGCACAAAGCAGATACCTACCGAGGAAATAGAAACGAAAGAATCGAGAGAAGGAAACAAGACTTAATCAAGGAGGCCAGTCTGGAGAAATCTTACCTTGAATCGCCAAAAGTTGTATTTCAAATATCCAGAAAACGTGACAGTCGTGGAAAACTCAGCTTCTTCCGCAGTGATGGTGACCCAAGGCTTTTCACTGAATAGTACCGTGCCTTTATCCAAGCCCGCACCGAAGTTCAGAGAGAGACTGGGGTCAAGGGTGATGCGCTTTCTGAGAGTAGAAGACGGAATGGATGAAAAGGTCATTTCGCAGCTCTCTAAAGGAAAAAAGAAAGCAAAGGGTTAGTAAATAGCCACGGGATTGGAGGAATGAGGGACTCTTACCTGCTAGACTAGAAATCTCTTGCTTAGTTGCATGGCAAGTGATGGACTTGGCTCCCTTGTCGGCAGATATCCCATCGACTACGAAGAAACCACGTTCGAATTCCGCATCGCAGTCACCCATATTGTTGGTGATGACGATGAAATTCTCGTCCTTCGACCACGAGTCCAGTGCCTTGGCGAAAGCCTCGGCGAGTCCGAACGTGACTTGAACCGCGTCATCGGTGCAGTCGACCGAGGCGATGGTATCGATATACTCGAGGACAACAGCCGGCTTGTTCATTACGAGGGCCATATCGATGGAGCCACTCGACGTGAGATTCTTCGGGGATGTCTTCTCGTTGGCCTTGTAGGATAGAGAAACATTTTTTCTAGGTACTGCATTCTCTGGGTTTGAGCAGTCAACATCTATCGGGATGGCTGGGATGTATGTGGCCGTGGTATTTTGGTGGACTGTCTGGGAAGCAGCAAGGATAGTTGTTCTGGAAGACGATGGTGCAGCTCTTGTCCCGGTTGGCATAGAATTTTGAGAGTCCAGGCTCGATGTTCCAGGCTTGTCAAGCACTTTCAGAGTTCCTGAAGGCCTGGAAGAAGAAGAAGAAACAATTGTAGAAGAAATCGAGGAAGTCTGGCCAGGCATATGCACAACCAAGTACGTCGTAGTGCATTCGCAGGACGAGGCGACAGCTTGGCGAACAAACATGCCGACCAGCAGGAAAATTCCCGCGGTCAAAAGAGCGGACGGGGACTGACGAGCCCTCATTTTTATGAGCGAATGAAGGAAGGGTTGTCTTTCAAAGAATGGACAGGACAGTTAAGCCCAATGAGTTGTTGCAGAAAAGACAGGAAGAGTCGTGTCACTGAGTTGAGGGGGAAAGTCGCCATCTTAACTTAATATCTATATCTAAGAGTCTCGCCGGCGTGGGGTGAACACCATCTTGCAAAGACGGGGAACAACTCCTCTATACGGCAGGACCTCCTCGCAGACCGAGATGCAGCGGCACATGAAGATGGTGCCGCTCATGTCATTGGGTGAAATGGAACTGGCCTCGACGCCAATGCTGCCCAAAAGGAGTGTCTTCGGTCAATTCTCCGCCCCGCTAAGGCTCGGCCAGGGTCCCTGAAATTGCGAAGAAGGGCGAGATGCCTAATCTAGCATTTGCAACAGGCCATGTGAGCAAGGGACTCTGCGTTCAGACCCCACTCGGTTGACAAGAAGACCTATATCAAACGGTGACTATTCAAACAAAATCGGCAATCAAAACTTGGCCAATAAGTATCAACTAGCCAATTGCGTTGAGACGCTGTTCCGTTCTGTCATGCAAGATGCGAATCGGATTATGCCGTTTCACTTGGACCTCGGTGTCGAGGGGAGTTAGGCCTATCTACTGTGCTGATCTTTTCTACCCTTGAAACTGGTGCGGTATATTATAGAACTAGGTATTTATTGATGAGCAGTCAAGATTGACTTGGGCAGGAAGTTGGATTGACAGATCATTTTATTGTCCGTGGTACGAAACACAGGAGTTGTAGATTCAACTATCATAGCTCGGGGATTGTAAAGACGATCTGAGAGATTTTCACTAGTCTCTAGATAAAGAGTTTTCTTCCATTCTAAGCGACGGTATAGTTGACACAATGAATACAGCAGTGGTTTCCTTGAAATTTGAATCAGCAATCGGGCTATTTTAATACCAACTCTCCAAAACAGCGAGAACCTGACTGAATTGCAAACTCTTACTTTCTCATCTAAATGCAAGACTGGCAAATCAACTCATATTACTTGCTATCTGCAGGGTTCTTGTACTCTGCTCTTGGGGTGACAAAATACCTCTTGACTTGGCCCTCAATGTTTAAGCTTATTCGACCGACCCTAAGAGCCTTATGGACCAGGACCGCTTTTTTGTTTCTTCAAATGACAGTGCGTGTAAAGTCCCGAAGCGTGGGGTTGTCCCTTATCTATCCGTACATCCCGTCAGCGATTCAATACGCTCACTCAAGTGTCGATGCAGAAAATCTGGCCTGACACATGCATTATGCATCACAAAAATGAAAATGCTCAACAATTTCGGGCTAAATGGGGTGTTCTGGAATGAAGGGGATTTCGTGTTAATTTCATTCTATTTCGTGGCAGCCAATAAATGCGCATCCTCCCGTCCCGCAACTCCATCTGTTCTGATTAGGGAAATCCGAATCCGAGCAGCACAAGTAGCGCGTTATGACGGTACAGCTTGACGATGTGTGCCATGGGCTTTGAAGTGCTGCTTTTCAGACAGAAAGACTCACTTCTGACAATGAAATAACCTCGAAACCCATTCAAACCCTCTAGAACCAAAAAAAGATCACATCCTTCGCCGTAAGCTAGAACCGCACACCTTGATCTGTTACTGAGTCCCAAAGCTAGTGCTTGTGCGAATCCGGAATAGCGAGATTTCCTGTCAACCCGCGTATCCCAAATCAAGGGGGAGGGAGGGACCCTAAATTCAGGGGAGGGGGCCCCGATAAAGCGGCTTTGCCAGCTGGCTTGTAATGGCCGGCCATGAAATTACGCCTTCAATTCTTTTCTCTCTTTTCCGCCAGTCCCGGCTTGACGGTGAAGCTTCAACCCTCAGGCCTCTCAAGCTTTGCGGTCCTCTCACAAATGAATCCCGCTTCGTCTACTTCTCAGGGCCATCACCCATGCGATTCTGTCTCGGTCTCAATCAGCAGCGACGATGAGGACGATCAGACCGACGGGATACATGTCCCGAACTCGTACACCACCCCTGTGACCGACCAGGAGGCCTCCAGGGCTCAGGGGAGACAGCCACTCGCAGGAGCGAGTTTCCGCCTTCAAGGTAGAGTACCACCGCCGTCCGAGTCGCATCGTCCCTGGTGTCGTCGTTTACTAAAGCAGAGTCTTCTCTCAAGACAATATCTTTCGGGCGCTCCGCGCTCCCCTACGCATGAGGGACAAGTTTATCTATCGCCCGTTGTCGTCAAATGGACCTGACCTGGAGACTCAACCTCTGGCCTTAATGTCGGAATTTAGTGACAATGAACTCGGTGCGGTTCGTGAGCGTGACGTTGGGTTCATGGGACACATGCGGGCTATGCTCGTGTCCTCCTGGATGAACTATCTCCTCATCTTCGTCCCCATCGGCGTCGCGACTTACATGGCCAAGATGAACCCCTTGCTGATCTTCACCACAAACGCCCTTGCCATCGTGCCGCTCTCTGCTCTGTTGACAGATGCCACGGAGCGCATCGCCTCCGACGCTGGTGACACGATTGGTGCCTTGTTGAACATCACCCTCGGCAACCTCGTCGAATTAATCCTTTTGTGAGTTTGGAGAGATTATTCTAGGCCGCTGCCGATCGACTAACAGATGCGAAAAGTGTGTGAGTTCACTACCTAGTTCGCGATAGTAGTGTAGCCAAGCAGTTGGACTGACTGTAGAAGTATTGCCCTGGCCAACAATCACATTCGCATCGTCCAGGCCTCCATTCTGGGCTCCATTTTGGTCAACTTGTTGTTGATCCTCGGGTCGGCGCTCATCGCCAGCAGCGTTGCGGACCATGACCCAACCTGTAAGAGCTCCGAGGCAGATATCCTTGCATCTCTGCTCTTCGTTTCTGTCTTCGTTGTTTTAATTCCGGTAAGAGGAACACTCGGCAACACATTAATCACTCTATCAGGGACTAAATCAAGCAGACGGCGTTCGATTATACCTTCCACCAGCTGGAGAAAGACGATGACGCGACTCTGAGCATGAGTCGCATATCATCCTGGATCGTACTCTTCATTTACGTTTTGTACTTTGCTCACGAGATGAAGCCGAAACCAGCAGAGGGGACGTCTATCCCATTGCAGAACTTAAGACCTGTTGACGGGTCAAGCACGCAAAATGAACACCCCCGACGACACCGTGCCCAGACTACGGGATCACAGAGTGCCAACGCTTCCCGAATGGTCCGTTTTGCAAATGATGGAGAGTCGAACAGTGCGAGAAGCACGATTTACGAAATGACGACCCCTGGCGAGAGGGGCACCGAGCTTGGAGGAGAAGAACCCGTCCCGCAGCATCAGGAACCAGGAGTCGGGGAAACAGGCGTACCGAGGACTCGACCCAGTCCCTATTCACAGATCTTCCGATCCCGCCATCGTTCTCGTTCACGCTCGCTGAACTCTACGGGTGGTTTCTACGCTATGGAGCCGAGCGTTGGGGGCAATGCGATGACGATGCCCAGTTCGACGATTGTGACCATGCCGCATGAGCAAATCGCCGACTTCACCTATCCAGCCCGCGATCAAATACGGGAGCAGGATAACTCGAGCTCTCGAGCAGCCTCTGTCACCATGCTCATCGCTACTTCCGCCATCATGTCGATATCTGCGGAGTTCCTAGTGAGCACGATTGACGAAATCACTCACGAGGGCGGAATGTCAGAGTCCGTCATTGGCCTGATCATTCTACCCATCATCGGCAACATCGCGGAGTACGTAACTGTCGTGACGGTAGCGGCTCGGAATAAGCTAGACTTGGCCATCGCGGTCGCCGTGGGCTCTGCTATTCAGATCGCACTCTGCGTGACGCCGTTGACAGTGCTGGCTGGCTGGGCACTCCAGGTCAAGCTCGAACTTGTATTCAACATTTTTGAAACGACAACATTAGTTGGCACAATCTTGATGATCAACCTTCTCATCCTCAACGGAAGCAGCAATGGAATCAGGAGTATCGGGTTGAAGGGGTCTTTGATGTGCGCTTGCTACGCGATTATTGGGTGAGTACACTCACTCATACTATTTATTCTCTCTCCCATGGCGAGTTACTGATCCTTGACAGCCTCGGGGCGTACCTGTCGCCAGCAGCCAAAGAGTAGAAGCATCCTCGATTTTGGAAGAGAACCGTCAGGGTCACTGGGAGGACCACCATGTACGAGAGCATTTGTTTTACTAGACAGGCGTGGGGACGTGATAGCGAGGCGTAGAATCCGGCATTTCCTTCTATCCGGACATGGCAGCAGCGGGTTGCTCTTGAGTTGGCGTAGGCAGCGGGCGAGTCTTTTCCTTTTTTACAACATTTCTTCAACCGGGAGGGGGGCGTTCTGGAACCTGAATAAAGACTGTTCCATTTCATTTTTGCAACTCTCTGATCTGGTTGTTTTCTGTGACAGGCTGACAGCTGTATCCATGTCATCATTCGTCGTGTTCCGTAGTCCCCAATGCCAACTTCTCAATCCTCAACATCTACCTCCGCCGACTTCCAACCGAAAGCTGAATACACAAGTGCGTCGTCTTAGAACAAGTTGTTTTCCATTCTTACTAGATGATGACGACACGCCTCGTGGCCAATGCATCCGGCTTGCAGTCGCAGACATTCCGGAAACCCTCTCCGGGATATACCCCGTCTCCGGAGGCATCTCCCCCGGTTGGGCGACGCTCAAGGCATAATTAGCGACCAAACACGTCCTACTCAACATAGCCACTGCCACCGACTTTGACGATGACTCTCAAGACATCACTGCTAACATCGCCGCCACGCTCCTAGTTATCGAAACAGACTCGAACAAGCATTTCGCCAAGGCTTCCAAGCATCGAATCGAAGTTTAGACCCTTCCAAAGTGCTAGAGCCGCTCATGCCCAGGGGAGACCGGGCTTCCCCAGTCCCCATGTCTGTCAGCTTCCTCGAGAGGCAATGGTTGTCCTCGGCATATCATCTAGGTATGTTGGAACCAACACATTGCCCCACGATTGATTACTTATAATTCGGATTCCATTTCCCGTCACTACTAGAGGAATAGCGCAAGGTGATAGTCAACGCCGATCTTCTCAGACAACCGTGGGTCCTGAGATACCCCGCCAGTCATACGGTTATCATTACCCTCAATTACAAACTATAGATGCATACATAATGATAAATGGTGTTGATGAAGAGGTCGAAATAGGAGCTTTCCATCTCATTCCTATTTTGTGTTCCTTTCCTCTACCCTCTTGAAGCCTTAACTGAGATGCTCCCCGTCCCGCAACACTGAAGGGGTTGACAACTAGTTTCCTAGCACCATGGCTGTCACGGCCCAGGAAAAGGCCAACGTAACCCAGGCCGACTTCATCGAGCAAGCCGGGGTAAATGTAGGGCGGACTCCAAACGTCGATAGCCAAAATGAGAGTGGCCCCGAGGATGATATTGTGGCTGCACTTCAGCACACAGGTGAAGAGGTCGGGATGACTTGGAGGAGTGTGTTGGCTGCTGCTGTGAGCTCCGAAATCAATCTTCAGTACTAAAGAGAGCGAGTTTCACTAACTATGGCTGAAGACGATGGCATCATCATACAATGCCTACCTCTTCACACTGTTGATACCACCCGCGATTCTCAGCTATATCAACGCAGAGCTCGGCCCCGACCCTACCTTCACCTGGATTACAATTTCGTGGAACCTCGGCGGCGCCATCTTCGTCACCATTGGTGGGCGTCTATCCGATATCTTCGGCCGTCGTTGGTTCTTCTTAACAGGTGCCGCCGTTCTTATTGTGGGCGCCATTGTGGGTGCCACGGGTCAGAGCATTGGACAAATGATTGCGTCGGGTGCCATTTTCGGAGCCGGCTCTGGGCTACTCGAGATGGCTTTCGGGGCTGTACAGGCAAGCAAAAAAGGAGATCTTCAGGGAGAGGGAACTTCACTAACACAGAACAATAGGAGATTGTCCCCAACGACTGGAGAATGGTTACCATCGGACTCTTCGATGCGTCCTCAATTGTCGCTCAAATGATGCCCTTGATATCCTGGGTTATAATTAAAAACACGGGCGAATGGCGAAACACGTATTATCTGATGATCGGCTGGCAAGTTTTCAACACTGCCTTTCTCTACATGTTTTACCATCCACCCAAATTCAGTACAAAACACGGTAACAGTGGAGCGACTCGAATTCAGCTCCTCAAGTCCTTTGATTGGCTTGGATTGCTAATCTTCATTGCCGGATGTACACTGTTCATTGTTGGCGTCAACTGGGGAGGAACTCTTCATCCGTGGAAGAGCGCAGCAACACTTGCTCCCATCATCATCGGGTTTCTCTTGTTGATTGCACTGGGCCTGTACGAAGCCTACGGAAATATTCAAGAGCCTCTCCTCCCCGCTCGACTGTTCAAACAAGTTCGGCAGTAAGCCATTACACCCCAATCTGAAACCTCACCCAGGGACTAATAGCACGGCAGCTTCACCATGCCCATGGTCGTCATGTCCGTTGTTGGGATGCAGTACTATTCGAACGCAACCTTATGGCCGCGACTATCTCAACTACTCTTCGCCACTGATGAGATATCGAAGGGCTTATACGCGGAGGTAGTGCCCTTGGGTACAATAGGTAGGCACAAATCAAATTCGAGTCATTGCGCCGAGTACTAAACAAAAGCTCCATCTAGTCGGCGGTATCCTTGTCCTCGGAAGCAAGAAACTCGGACATCAACGATGGCAAATCATTTTCTATATTGCCCTGCAGACCTCCTGCGTTGGCGCTCTTTCCACCACGACCATCGACAACCCAGCCAAGTCCATTGTCCTCACGTTTCTCGTTTCTATGACAACAACTCTTATCATGCTGAACTGTTTTGTTCTGGTGGGTTTTGGCATTGTAGACCAGAACGATATGTGAGTCGCACCCAAGAGATATCTCGAGTCTCTTGCATCATCGCTCACATTTTTCTTCCTTCTCAGCGGTACGGCAGCTGGCCTTGCTGGGACAGCGCGGCTCATCTTTGGTGCTATCGCCGTGGCAATCTTCGGAAACGTTACCAACAACAAATATGCAAACTCTCTCGCGGAGCGTGTGTCCGAAGAGATCGAAGGCCTGGGGTTTAGTAGCGACAACATCGCCGAGTTGCTTGCAGCGGCGAGATTGAATACGCCTGCAGCATACGCCAGTGTCCCAGGCATCACAGACGAGATTAAGTCTGCTGCTACACGTGGTAATAAACTCGCATATCTCGATGGCGCCCGTCTATCGTACCTCATCGCAATGGCCTTTGGCATAGTTGGTTGCATAGCTGCATTTTGGATCCCTAGTATCGATCGACGCAAGTACACTAAGAAAACCGTGGCCTTGCAGGAGAATGATAGGAGGATGTTGCAGGACAAGAAGCTGGCTGGAAACAACGTTGCCTAGGCGAGGCGATATTGGCCTCCTGGCTGATGTAATAGAGACAAACGCTGAATTTGGGGTAAAGAGATAAATACAGCATTGATGGTATTTTAATTTGCGTGTGAACTACCGATATTGAGGCTAGACAGCTTGCTTAGAGCATCCGGAACGGCCGAGGACATATTCGCAGCTTCAAGAAACAACTTTCTCAGTCGATCGTCCAGCCAGCGAACATCTTCCAAGTTCCCTGGGGGTCCTCCAGCCCAGTGTCCCCAAATAGATGGATAGACATCCAATTCACCAACACCAGGAGCCATGCAGGCAACCTCATACTCCGAGTCCTCGGGACTGTCTTCGTTAGTGACATGCTTTTCATCGTATGTGAGAGTTCTTACGGGAAGTAAAGGTCAGTCTTGCAGGGAAGAACTAGCGTCTTCGCCTTGATTGCAGCCATTGCTGCTTCAAAGTTGCCGTTGTAGGGCTCCTGCTTGCTCACATCGCTGCTCTGCCAAGTCTGCAACATGACAAGGAGGTTTTCGGGATCCTTGCTCAGCGCCCATTTCTCCCAAAAGGAAACCATAAAGTCTTCCAGGTCCTTCGCCCCGTAATATTTCTCATGCAACTTCTGGCGGTAAAAGGTCTGAGAAAAGCCCCAGCCCGCGTAGCCTCGACCAAAGGCTTTCAAGCCGACCAGCTTTTCGCTCTGTGACCACATCCTGATCTCCTTGCCTTCAGTTTCTGCCCGGCCTTTCCCACTCCCCGCAGAACTAGCCCCTTTCGAAGCTAGCAGCGCTGACTTGACACCTTCCAGGAACACCTGATTATGCAGGGAAGTCTTCGCAGAGCCACAGAATGGGACACAGATGTCCATGAAGTCGGGATACTGGGTTGCCCACTGAAAGGATTGCGCAGCCCCCATTGACCATCCCAGGACGGCCCGTAGGTGCTTGACGCCGATTTTCTGAGTCAGTAGCAGATGCTGGGCTCGCACATTATCGTAGACGGATACGTGAGGGAACGGGATGATCTCCGCGTTGGATGGGCTTGTGGACTGTCCATTTCCAAAGAGGGCGGGGATGATGATGAAGAATTTCTGAGGGTTCAAGGTCTTGTCTTCGCCAATGAGCCATTCATTGTCAGCGATGGCACCTGAATACCAGGTTGGATAGAGGACAGCAGGTAGGGCAGGGTCGCCGAAGGTCTTGTAAGCGATCCAAGCACCAGGCAGCACATGGCCGCTCTGGAGCTGAAAGTCACCGAGGTCAAAGGTATTGTAACCGGGCATGGCGAGAGGAATTATCTCGTATCTGATCCTTCTGAGTAGTATGTATGTTTGTGTGAGGATGAAAACGTCCTTCAAAGCCAGGGAGGACCGGTGAGACCAGATCTAAGACAATTCCGTGCGGAGAAGATGGAAAGCATCGGGGAAGTGTGTTCTGCCATATCTACCCGCATGTAGCCACCGAATCAGGCTCTCACACGCATTGCATCACAATGCTTGGTGATCAGTGAGGGGGGTGAGGGGGTTGTCGGGCGTACAAGACTCTTTCTCGTGTCGGGCATCAATTATTGCTAACAGAGACTATAGTCAGAATCAAATACATCACTGTTCACTCGACCCAAATCGCCTGAACTGAGAAGTGGGAGAGCGAGTGCCAAGGAGAACAGCTTGTAATATAGGCACAATGAGTTCATTTCGGACGGCATGGGTTCTCAATCCACCTCTTAAAGAGAAAGAGACTACGCGAGTCTTCGCCTGGATGAGAACTATGTGCAGCGGCACAGGGGCAATCAACTGAAGGAGCTAGTAACAATGACATTAAGGCTTTGCGCTACGAAATTGGCCTAAAGGCGCATAGAATCACCCCAGGTTTGGATTAATGTGCCGGATATACCAGCGCCGCTGACGCGTTGTTATCACGACGCGGTTGTGTAGGTAGGTATATCTAGGGTAGGACAACAAACCCCGCATTTTCACTCACCACTTAAGGCCAGTCAAGTCGCGGACGGAAGATCAGTACCTACCTACCGACGTACTTTAACTTCAATCTTTCTCCGCATCGTCCATCGTCAATATGCCGCCCAAGTCATCGAAAGCGAAGAATAAACGTCCCCTCGAGGACGATGATGAGAACACCCGCCAGCCCAGGTCCAAGGCCACCAAGACTGGGCAGTCTCGCCTCAACATATCGTCAGAGGAGCAGGGCGAGAGTTCTCAATCTAACCAGACGACCCGTTCCCGTCGAATCTCGAGGGGACCCAAGGGGGAGGCTTTCATGCCCCATATTATGCCGCGAGAATGTGCGGATGTTGTCCAAAAGATCCCCATGCCTGGACGCTGGGTGATCCGCATTGATGCAACACCTGACCGTTCAATATCACTTGGGAGTCGACAGTGGTGGGAGGAGCATGGACCATGGCTTGAGGCACACAAGAAGCAGTTGAAACTGACAGCTGCGAATTGGAAGATGAAGGATGAAGCGATGAAGCAGGAAGACTTGGTCCCAGAGGACGAAGGGAATGACGATTGGGATTTTGTGTGTCGTGTGGAGCCCTACGCAGAATGTCCCCAGGACGATGAGGACGATGAGGACGAAGATGATGAGGATGATGAGGAAGAGGAGGAGGATGATGATGAAGAAGATGAAGAGGGTCGGAGTGACGACAAGGTGAAAGAAAAAGACAAGGACACGGGCAAGGAAGACCTGGGCAAGAAAGCCTGCGGCAAACTTGCTTCACTTCACCCTGATTACCGATGGATCTTCACCATGCGTGGCGATGACAGAGGGAAATGGTGGATGCTAGAGGCCGACAAACGGGACCAGGATGGTTTCAACATGCACATCTATAACGACTTTACCAACTACGGTATGCTCGAATTATTGGAGAACATTGTAAGTGTTCCGAGTGACAGGCTTGACATATCTATTGTCTCTCTGACAGTTCTTCACAGCTCTTGCAGTTCACCGATGTGTTCAAGCCCAAGGCGAGCTACCGTGACATTTGGCCTGAAGTCGAGGGCCTAGCCCTGACTCTCCGCAGCGATTTGATCGACTTTGCACGTAAGTACTAGTCTGACGCCTGACCTTTATATTTGCCTGCTTTTCTCACGATTTCACAGTGTGTGATGACCCTGCACGTTGCGACAAGCTGATTGAAATGGTTGGCTACCTCACCGTCGCTACCATAGATGCCCTAAAGAAGCAGGAGGTTCTCAAGCCTGATTCGGAAATCCGCAACCTCGGCCTAGTTTTCGCCATGCTCATCAAATGGGCTTGGGAGCAGCTCACCATGCACGAGTTTGAGGACGAAAGTGGCTCTTGGATTTACAAAGTCATTGACGTGGCTGAGGAAGCCCAGGTTCAGCTCGGGGGGCCATACGACTTTGAAGAAAAACTTGAAGAGATCGAGAGCGCTAGAGGTGACAAGGCCGAGGGAATGGAGAGATGGGATTCAGTCAACTGGGCCAACCAAGTATGTTCCCCCGTCACCCTTACCCGTTTCATGGTTTGGTGTTTTGGACTAATGCAACTGAAAAAAAAACGCAGTTGAAAACATACACTGCAAAGCATGGCAGAATGGCCGGTCCTCGGTCGAAGCCTCGGCTGGGAGGGCATGATTTCGACATTACGAAAATGCCTGCCGGTGAGAGAAAGCGATACTCGATCGGGTAAGTTAGAGGGTTGTGGGATAGTGTACCAGAATTTCACTGACTTGTAATCACTAGTGGTGACGGAGGTGTGATGATGTTTTGAGCTGTTCACGGAGGATGGCATCGACGAGAGAATGGTCATATCGAAGTGTGTTTCTGACGCTGGTTTGGTGTGATTTTTATGTTGGGATAATGGAGAGAAGCTAGCAGGAATGGGAGAATGCGCAGACCAAGATCCAAAAAAGAATATCTAAGCTGGTTATTTTCAAGAGTCGCGGTTGTGTTGGTAGTTTATCTGTTAGCATTGTTTGTAATCGCTGCCGCCAAGGTGGAATAACTACGTTCTGGAAGACTTGAGTTTGCCGCATAGAATTGACTCCTACGTGAACTTTTATCTATGTGACATACGAGGTGAGTCTCGGACCGTCGAAGTAATCTGACCAGTGGAGCATTTGAGAAGTGATAGCATGCAATGAAAGAAGTGTGGCATCGCCTATCAAGCAAAGGTCTTCATATAAGGGATATGGTGATATAACGATAGCAGCGGCATACCTACTTAGGCGCTGGCCCAGACAGACAAGCCCAACGAAAGACGAGCCTGCCAACGGGGCCAATCCGAAGCACTCACAAAACACCCACTTTCAGACACTGGACTTGCCATTGGGGGCCTAACCGTGGACGGATCAACAAGGCGGAATTCTCTGCCAAGGACTGCCACAACGGTAGATAACCCGAAATTAGCCCTCTCCCTTGGATGAAGAGATAGCAAAGTCGAAGAAGCTCCGGGCAGTATCGCCAATTAAGCCCCCGAGTGCCGGCGGCTTTGCATCTGTCAAGTTGTTCCAGAACCGCCTTTCGACGCAAGATATTGATTACATCATGAATCCGGGCACCAAAAACGAGCCAAATATCAAGGATAAGCTACAGAAAGCCATGAATTCCGTTGCACGAAAGCATGCGCTTTTTGAGGAGTGGATCAACTCACCTCTTTCGCGATTCCGCTGAACAAAATGTCATCCTCTGGCACGGCGCGCATCTCATCATCTACGCTGCTGGATGACATGGCAATCGAACGGGTTACAAGTGCCTACTAAGAGCGATGGGGTGCCCACGGTATTGTCAAGAGCGAGGGTTGATTCGGACATGGTAACAGGCCCGAGTCCTGAGATCAAACGCAATACAAGTATCCCATCGGCGCGTCAATATTCCTCTTGAGAAAGTCTGGATGCGCGCCATCTTTGTCGCTCGGTCGGAGGTTGACTCTTTCCGACAGAGGTTGTACTTGGGCGGTCCAAACCGGCCGTGTTTGTAAATCGACTGTCGTCTTGTCTTCGGCGTTGTGCGTCCCATCCCGCCGCAAGCCTTGCTCCAACTTCCAGTTAAAGGCAGAGACGAGTGCATCAACCAGGCTGGCAAGCACGGCGTATCGAACCGGATCTTTATCATGAGGATCGGGGACTTGGGATAGTTGCCAGTTGTTTTCGGTATGATAGAAGAAGTAGTCGGACTCGTAGCCCATCATGATGAGGTTCCCGGAACAAAGGTCTTCATACAAGCGATATAGCGATCGCAGCGGCGTATCTCGCAGGCGGTAAAGAGGAATGTTGTGGAGTTGGAGAATATTTGGTTGCAAATAACTGTTGTCCGTCGCATGATAGTCACTCGGTGATGGATGCACGGGAACCGGAAAATGCCATGGGATTGGACATAGTAATTGAAACAGTACTTTCCGTCGTTCGGTGCATTTCCGTAGCCTTCTAAAAGAAGCGCGAAGCTTGAGTGGGCTTTGAAGCAGTATGGTCATCCTGGGTGTCGAGAATGATGAGGTTTTGTGGTGCGAAGAGTTTGTTTGTTCCGAAGGAGAGCGTTGCCTGACGCAATTCGGGTGGTGCCGATTCCGCCTCGGCGAAATATGAAGCCGATGGGTACCAAGGTACTTCCAGTCCAGTCGGGTTCATTCGGCCAGAAATACACTAAGCCCAAATAGGGATGGTTCATTGCGGCCCCTGAAATTCCAGCGCCACACCCCCCAGGAACACCACCTTTCCAATGGTGAAGTGCGCAAGATTACAGGATACCAAGCACTCCGTTGCTGTCTAGAGGTTTATCTACTAGATGTATATACACACACCTAACCATCTTTTTTTTCATTTTTTTTTTCACAACAATTCCCCAGCTGCGCGTTTCGTAAGGCAAGAGGCAATGGGATGTTTCAGTAGTTCAATGCGACTAAGGTCATGTGACCACCCCCTCTCCCCAATCCCATCACGGTCGTGTCACGGGAAAATGATCATGGATGAACTCACCATGACCTCCACCCACGAACCAGATGAGATAGACTTGTACTCCCTACCTAGTGCTTCTCCAGGTCTATTTCGTTTGTACCCGCTACTCAATCTTGGAAGGGAGGATATTAACTCACATGCACTAAAGTCGCCAAAGGTCATCAAGGTCATCAAGGTCCTCATTTCGACTCCTCTTCAATCGAATTATCAGTGTGTGGATTGATTCAACCACAACCTCAAATTGTCAGCTGCCTTGATCTATCGCGATCAAGAATTCTCACGCCCATTTTTCTTTTCTTTTCCCAATCAGCATCTCAACCCATGGGGCGAACAGAACCATCGGTCGGTAGACCACCAGCTGCGTTTCGACGTGATGCGCGAGCAAAGAAAGCCAAGGCGACCATCAACCAGTTGATTCCATCCCTCCTATCCACTCATCCTCGTGCCCGGCGTGGCATTGAAGCTGCGGAACTCATTCTAGATCCTCCCATTCAGCAATCATCTACCAAGTCGCGAGATTTGAACCAGGGTCCTGGCCAGCATGTATCGACAAAGTCGTCCCCGTCGTCGTCGACAACTCAGCCAGGCCCGAGGCTTTCACTGCAGGTCTCTGATACACTGACTGTAGCTCGCTCTCTGGTCACTCAGCCAACAGGGCTCGCATCCGATCGGGGGACCGAACAGTCCCGCGTGGCAATCCTGAATATGGCATCGCCCCTCTCCCCGGGCGGAGGTTTCTTGAACGGTGCAAGCAGCCAAGAGGAGTCTCTCTGCATGCGCACAACGCTTCTGCCGTCATTGAAAGATGAGTGGTACCGGTTACCAGAACTAGGAGCTGTCTACACCCCCGACGTGCTTGTCTTCCGGGATGAAGAGGCGGACGTTGTCTTGGACAAGAGGGACCGCTGGTTTGTCGACTGCGTTACTGCGGCCATGCTACGCGGCCCGGAGACGGAGCTCGATGAGATGGGTCGAGGTAATTACAGCAACGCCAAGGATCGTGAACTAGTCCTCCAGAAGATGAGGACCGTCCTCCGCATCTGCCAGGTCAAGAAGGTCAAGAAAGTGGTTCTCGGGGCTTGGGGTTGCGGCGCTTATGGAAACCCCGTTGGCGAGATAGCGAGGGCCTGGAAGAAGGTTCTCCTGCCGGCGAATGGGAAAAGAGGCAAACGCAAGGACGCGGTGGAAGCATGGGACAGTCTGGAAGAGATTGTGTTCGCCATCAAGGACCCCGGTATGGCTGAAGCTTTTGCGACTGCTTTCGGAGATGGTCTCCTTCACGACGATACGTCTGAGCCAGCCGCAGAACCCGAAGAAGAAGACGGTGGTTGCTTGGGGAAGGCCAAGATGCAAGAGTTGCAAACCAAGATCTTGGAGTTGGAGCAACAAATCGAACAGGTCTCGAATCCAAGACTGAAGGAAACGCTCACCAATGTGCGAGCGGGACTGGTGAAGCAGCTTTTGGAAGAAGACGAAGGGGAGGAGGATAATGACGACGATAATGGCAGCGATTGAGTTCGCTGGAGCAAGTCAATACAAAACAGAATGGTTTTCTGACCTGTGTCTATTGAGTGCAAGGTTGACAATTACCGATAGCTAGTCCCATCGCTTCCATAACTCGGATGACCTCGGCCCTTCCTCTCCATGATCGCCAGTCCCTCGCCCTTCTTGATCTCGACCAAATTCATGTCCATCAACTTCTCATAAAACGGCACAGATCGTTCCCAATCAGCGGTGAAAAGCATGCTCCTCCTCAAATGCGGCATTTCCTCGATAACCTCTTGCACACATTTGACGAGCCAACTTCCCAGCCCATGCCCTTGATATGATGGGTTCACCCATACGTCCGTGAGGTACAGAAAGGTAGTGAAGTCGGTGATGCAACGGGCAATTCCGAGGAATTTACGCTCAGGCGTCGTTGGACGAGGGGATTCCGAGGTGGCAGAGGAACTCAGTTCGTATAAACCAAAGGCAAGCGAATTTCTCAGCATTTCTTCCATGGCCGATACGGGCAGGGCTTTTGCCCAGTAAAAGTCGTCAGAAGCGAAGACATCGACAAGTTCTGAAATGGGGAATAAGGAGGGATCAGTTGAGATGAGGAACTGGTCTTTTGTCCAGTTGCGTCCCTGAAGTTGGGATTTGAATGAAGCCATTAGAGGTGTAATAATGTGATAATATTTGATGATTGAGATGGATGAAACTATTCCGAGTTGTAGGAAGTAGGTAGATGGGGGAATGGGGTGTTATGTATTATTAATTCAACAGCTTGACTCCTCTATACGCCGGACTTGAGGTGAAAGATCCGACATCGGCTGTGGAATTAGTCATCTTTTCGGCCTTGGCTGAAGAGGATCTCTGCATGGCATTATATCTAATTTCTCAGATATTCCAAACATTCATTCCTAGTCTCACGTTTCTCTCAAGAACGCGTTATGCGTGGGGAGATCTCGATTCTCGGGGATCCGAGTTCAACAAAGACGAGGCCGGGCAGAATCATGGACTCGACAGCTCATCAATTGAATCAATCTTTTCCCTAACTGCGGTTGTTTGTCTCAAGATTAGGGCAGTAAATACAAGGGTTCTAGCCCGAGACTTTACAGAACAATTCTATAGGAAAACCAATCCAGCAGACGCTCTTGAATAAGCAATTAGTCTCCCTGGAACAAGTCAACGTCAAGTTCAAGGCAGATGGCCTACCCTATACATTTCCTGGGGCATCTGGTTAGAGTTTAATGAGTTCGTTGAACTACTCTCGAAACGGAATCCATGTCTCAGACACCAACTCCATCGATGAGTCTAGACCCGCGTCACCATGAACATCTCGAGCTGAATCTTAGCCCCGAGCTAACCTGGGGAGACAGTCCATCTTTCCAGCCTCCTCATTTTCTTGGCTCTCCTGTATCGTCATAGTTGAGGCGCGCTTTGCTGGTTGTTTCAACTACCTCCATCACAACTCTTCCACTCTATACAGAGTATACATACGGATACTGCTCCAGACTATCCTCTTCACAATATGGCAAGCAATCATTCCGGTCTCTCCGGCATCCCAGGCATCGGACCTGGAGATGAATCGACCCCGCTCCTCCCGACTGTGGCCAGCCGCATCGCCCATGAAGGTGAGAGTGGAAGAAGTGGCTTCCACCCGCGTCACTTCCTGAGCGTCCTCTGGCGAAGCTCCTGTACGGCTTCCATGCTCGTCAATTTCCTATGGCCCTTCGTCCCTATCGCGATCATAATTCACTTCTTCCCCGGTCTTCACCTCTGGAAGTTCGCCATGGCATACGTCGCCGTCATACCCTCTGCCAATCTTCTGGGCTTTTCTGGACAGGAGTTTGCCCGCAAGATGCCGAAAGTAGCTGGCATTTTGATTGAGACGACGTTTGGATCTATTATTGAGATCATTCTCTTTGTGGTGCTCATCGCCAAGCACGATGCGGATTCTTCCAAAGGCAACGGTGATGAGGGGAACTTGATCCCCATCATTCAGGCTGCGATCCTTGGTAGCATCTTGACGAATCTGCTACTGTGTCTCGGCCTCTGCTTCTTCTTCGGCGGCCTCCGCCAGGCCAGTCAAAAGTTCCACGCCATTGTTTCCGAGGTCGGCACCGGGTTGTTGCTGGTTGCCGCCTTCGGACTTCTTATCCCGAGCGCCTTCTACTCGGCCCTCAAGTCCGAAGCTGTCCAGGACGTGCCCGGACTGCGGATCTTGCATGAGAAGTTCACCGAGGGAAAACTGCAGGAGGATGTCTTGCGTATCAGCCAAGCTACCTCGCTCGCTCTGATTGTGGCTTTCTTTTTGTATATCTGGTTCCAGGCCAGCAGCCAGCATAGCATCTTCGACGAGGTGATTGAGATGGATGAGCACCGTGATGCCGACCGGGAAACAGATATGGAGAAGCCAAAGTTCACCATGACCGAGACAGTCGTTGCGCTGACCATCTCGTTGGCCCTCGTTACAGTTCTGCTGATCTTCCTGGTTGAGAAGATTGAGCATGTTGTTGAGAGTGGAATTCCCGACCAGTTCCTGGGATTGATCCTTCTACCACTTGTGGAAAAGGCCGCCGAGCATTTGACAGCCATTGATGAGGCCTGGGGTAAGTCGTCCGGACGCCAAGCCAACTATCTAGCCCTACTAACCATGATCGTCTAGATGGTGTCATTAACGTCGCTCTCTATCACTGCCTCGGCCCATCCATCCAGACTGCCCTTTTCAATGGTCCGCTGGTCGTCCTCATTGGATGGGCTTTGGGGAAGCCTATGGACCTCAACTTTGAGATCTTTATGATTTGTCTGCTCGTGCTCTCTATTCTTGTTGTCGGAAACTTCCTCCGTGACGGAGAATCCAACTGGCTTGAGGGTGCACTGCTCGTGGTACGTGATGCTATTTTTTTCTTCTTATTCTCTCCTTGCGCCGCTGCCCTGCAGAGACTGACGGTGAACAGGTTATCTATGTTATCATCGCCATCGCTTGCTGGTACTATCCCAACCCTGATGTTGCTACCTCTAATGGTGTGGAGGGCTCGAAGCTGGTCAATGTGACGATGAGTCTCGACACCCTTCGACAACTGCAGAGCCTTTTGACTGCGCAGTTGGGTGAATAAGGTGGTAGGACAAGAACGATCGCTCTATCCCATAGCGACGGATATCTGGAGGCTGTGAGTTTTGTTGAGTTGCTCCTGTCAGTCTATCCGATTATCTTGTGTACTTGCATTTTAGCAGAGTGTTCTCTGAGTTACGTTCGTTGCTTCTTGGTTTTTGAAACGGTCCTTTCTGGCTGCGGAGAATGTGCACGAAGTCGAAATCGAAGTCTTGATATTCTCGAGTGCCTTGTGATTCACGTCTGATGTGCTGGTTATTCATTGATATGCATAGCCTCCGTTAAACTGAGAAAAGAAAGATCTGAGCACAGTAGTCAAAGATCACTCACTTTACTGAAACATATGAAGTGTACTATTCAAATTGGGCGCACGGGTTGTGGCAGTGCAAAGTCGGCACTTGATACCGACGAGACGGTTTGGCCTTGACCGCGCTAGTTTGAATTTCCACTGTTACTTTCTTACAGTGCGGCGACTCGAAATCGATGGGATTTCTGTGAGCAAGGATCTCCCTGAAAACTCGGTCTTTGACTCTACCCCTGGTGCCTAAGCTCACTCATGCAAGCGCCTCGAGGTTAGCCATCCCTCCTTCATGGCGTCCATTGACTTTCCCATTCCTCCAGAAGACGTCACTAGATCATCGTACTCGAAGACTCAGGTGACTCAAACGCAAGGGCTTGCTGTCTAACCAAGCGGTCAAGAGAGTAAGAGAGTGGACAAAGAGATGCCACGAAGGCAGACTTGTCATCATCGAGCCACCTTAAATCAGCGGAAGGATTTGCCAAAAGAAGTGCTTGAGGGCGATGGCCATACGGGTGAGTAATGCATGCATATCTAATCTAATGTAGGATCCTTCATATGCGACTAAGTTGTCAAACGAAGAGCAAAGCGTGGTGGACGGATCCTTCAAGACGAAAAGTCACCAAATCAAAAGTGCCGGCTGTTTTCGCGCGGACAAAGAAAAATGTGATTCTATATTTGCGCTACGAGACCTCTAGCCTAATATGTGTACCGGAAGAACTTGTTCTCCTTATCTGTCATGGTAGACCAAACCTCAGGAGACAGGTAGGAGTCCTGCATCTGCTTGGTTCGGTCGTCACGTCTCTTGTTTGCCCAGACGTAGTACAGGAACAAGAGAAAGGTAGTGAAGGCACAGCCAGCCTGGGTGCCCATTACAGCAAGCTTGGCGGGACGGAACTCGGGTGCATCGCGAGCCTGGAATGTCTGTGGTCCGATGATGTTGCCAAGGGAGAACGAGCCGCTAACAATGGCAGCAGCAAAGGCCCGCTTTGTTGCGCCTCCGAAGTTTGCGGCAGTCCACTTGCGCAGAAGTTAGAGATTGTTCGTGTTAATCGGTATTCATATGGGGGGACTTACGGCGTAGAAGATGGTCAGGGGTGCGACGACAGCATTCACAAGGTAGATACCCGCAAGCACACCATTCTTGTTTGTCGGCTTGAGGAACGACATCAAGGCGCCACCGAGGATGCTGGGAAACTGTTAGTACGCAATTTTCATCCACAAGACTGTAATGACTCACGCAGGAATAATGCAGGCAATGATCCAAGCCCAACGGTGGGACTGATGGCGGATACCAAAACCGACGGCGAGCGTGAAGAACATGCTGACCACACCAGAAGGCATATTCATGAGAGCGGCATGCTTGGAATCGTAGCCCAGGTTTCGGATCAGAGTGGCCGAGTAGGTTGTCACCACACCGCTCGAGACGGACAGCTAATAGTGAGTGTTAGAAGGTCTGCCTGACTTCACACAAAGTGCATATTGCCCAGGAGTACACCTACCAAAACAACAGAGATGAGCATCAGGTAGAGCTGCGGGTCGCAAAGGGCCTCGAGGATCTCCTTGGGTCGGAACTTGCGGTTCGCAATGCCGGTCTGATTGACACTGACGTGCTTAAGGAGAGCAATCTTTTCACTAGCAGAGAGCCAGCGAGCTTTCATCGGGGTGTCCGGAAGGAAGAAGAATGTGCAGATGCCGATGAGTACGGTGATGATGCCGAGAACCAGGAACATGATGCGCCAGCCGGCGAGCGCAGCACCAGGACCAATGTGCTGGAAGCCATAGGAGATTAGACCACCCACGATCTGGCCGAGTCCCAGACCCAGGTACCAGAACGAGAAGCGGGGTGCCTGCTCCGACTTGGTGTACCACTGACTGCTGATGAGCATCAAGGATGGGCCAATAGTGGCCTCGAAGATACCGAGGAAGACACGGGTGACGAGCAGTGTCTGGTAGTTGTGGGCAGCGGCACCACAGGCCGTCGCGATGCCCCAACAGATGACATTTCCACCGAGCCACTTCGCTGCCGGGACCATCTGAAGGAAGTAGGCTATGGTCTGTTAGCAAAGAGCTGGATCCATGACCGGTTGGGTGGATGGGGGGTTTGGCTAACTGTTGGGCACCTCGAAGCAGAGGAGACCGACGAAGAGGAACGTCGCGATGTTTGAAAACTCATTGGCCTTGAGATTGAGCTCCTCCTTCATGCCCATGACGGCAGAATACTGCAGAGATTATCACGTCAGATAAATTACATGCGCGTGTCCTGCAGCCAGGACAGGGTTGGGCGAAGACGCACGTTGAGGATGACCTTGTCCAAGAACTGCATCGTATAGCAGCAAAACATCAGGGGCACGATATGCCAGTCAATCTTCCTCCGCATCGCATCAATGTCGACGTCGACATTGTTGGCCGCTAGATCGCGGTTCTCATCGAGGAACTTCCACGCGGCATCGACGTCGTCCGAGCCCTCAGTGAAGGATGACTGAGTGACATCGATCTGCTTCTGTTGACTATCCGTGATCGACATTTTGGCTCGCAGGGGACGGAGACAACAGATAATACAAAAAGGAAAGGAAACAAAACAAAGAAACACAAAATTACTGGGTGTCAGGAGTAAATAAAGGGAAACAAAGCATATGAGTATCAAAACGGGTCGCTGTATGGGTGGAAGAAGAGAAGTTGCTCGAGGGAAACTTCCTTCAAAGGGGTAAAAGAGATATTAAGAGAGAAGAGTGTCCGAGCATGAACAGCAACACGCGAGGGGGGTGAAAAAAGAAACGTGGTGATACTGCAACACTTAAGCCTGCTACCTGAAACGGCCCCAGAGAGAGACAGCATGTAACTCCAAGCCTCACGGTTACATAGTCATCGCCACAACGGGCCTCGGTTGAGGATCTAGATATAGGCTCCAGATTTTCATTGGGGGGTGATAAGCTCATCGTACCCCTGGAGGAAACAAATTGCGCCAGTGCCATTGACCGAGGGTCCTCGCCTGTGGGCTGTTCGCATATGCGGGAACCCTGTCGTGCCGGGGGATGGTCTGTTGGTCGTTCTCATCTGGTCCCTGCGAACAACATGCATCCAAAAGGGTCTGCTGCACGATGGTGAGAACATGTTGGTAGTAAACCACGCAAAGTGGCGTCTTCACCATGGTTTCGCTTGTCGGACGTGACATTACCTATCACATCATGGCCGGGCATGGGAAGCGAGTTTTGGTGGCCAGGCCGTGGTTCATCGTCCGACAGAGAGTTTCGACAGGTGGGAAAGGGGGTTATCGCGAAACAAACATTGAAAGAGAAATAAAATAAAAAAACAGAAGAAAAAGAAAGGAGAGGTTCATGGATCGCATGAGCCAGTTCCTCGAAAAGCACGTTTGTAGTAGTTCGTTCGAGATGCAATCTATTCCACGACCTGGCCGTTGAAAACTCTTCCTTCTACATGAACGCTGCGTGCGTGCCCTCTCATTGCCTGCCTTGCTCAACCAACTTATTTGCAACTGGAGTCCTCTTCTTCCTTTCATTAGATTTTTATTCTCCGAGGACAAGAGTTACCAAAAATGGGTTGGGTACTCAACGCCACACCCGAGGTGAACGCCAGATCGGAATACCCTACCATCATAGCAATATGCATCGTCCTCACGGTACTTGCGAGCGCTGTTGTGTTGGCCCGAATCTATATTCGGTTCCGTGCTCGAGGTCTGGCAAGTGATGACTGGATGTCGGTGCTATCCATGGTGTTTGCCATCATCTACGCGGCACTTTGTATAGCTCGTAAGTGCCGTCCCCCTCCCCCTCCCCGTCCCTGTTGTTCCCTTTTCCCTTTTTAGTCTTGAAGGGTTTACGAAAAAGACTAACGATCTGCACTCTAGAGACAAGGTATGGTCTCGGTCTTCCGCTGGCTGATCGGCCAAAGGAGGACAAAGTCGTCTACACACGGGTCAACTTTGCTGGCAGGCCTTTCTACCAGTTAGGCATCAGCTTCTTCAAGATAGCCCTCCTGATCAGCTACTTGCGTCTCCTGAGCGGCACCGATCACCGGATGTATCGTGGCGTTGTCTGGCTGTGCATCGTGCTCGTCTTTCTCTCGCATCTCGCCTGCACGTTGGTCCTCATCTTCGCTTGCAAGCCGGTAAGACAACATCGAGTGAGAGACATTACAAGGGAATGGCACCCGCTAATACTCCACAACAGATTAGCCTATCATGGAACCCGTGGGAGGAAGGCAAATGTCTCCCAGCAGGCCCATCGTTCACAGGATATGCTGTTGTCTCGATTGTCGCTGACATCGTCGTCGCCCTGCTGCCCATCCCCGTCCTGGTGACGTTGGAGATACGCACTTCAAAGAAGATTGGTCTGGTTGCTATCTTTGGCCTTGGATTATTCACCACCATCGCCTCAGTAATGAGATATCTCCAGATCGACCGTATCCAAAACGGCGACGGCAACTCCACAAACCTCGTGCTCTGGGGAACCATCGAGTTCAACATTGGCGTAAGAACGAACCACTCCGTCAGCACGCACAGTCCAGCAGGCTAAAATCTTATCACAGAACATGGTGTCATCTCTGCCGTTTCTGGCGCCTATCTTTCTCAAGAAAGCTCGGCAGTATCGGTCGAAGCACTCGGACGATTACAACGGCACTCCGAGCGGGAGAACCCGCAGTCATGGGCTCAAGAGCAATCATTACAGGCTGAAGGACATGAGCCATGGTGGTCATGACACCGCTGTCTTCTCTTCGGCAGCCAATAAATCCCGCAGCGGAAGCGAGGAAAACATCCTGCAGGGGAACCACGGTATTGTGAAATCAGTCACATACACGGTACAGATGGATGGCGAACGTGGGAAGCCTGGTAGCTGTAACAACAGCAGTGTAGGGTCAAACTACACGTAACTAAACCGATGTGGGCAGGTCATGGGCGAGCTGGAGCTGTTCAGACCAATTTTCCTGGTAGTTTTTTTGTTACATGTGGACTAGCGCGTTAGGGTTAATAGATAGAAAGCACTAAGCAGATACATAACTAATCTCAAGCTATTCAAGCGAGGAATCTCTCTCCCACCTAGATCCCTGCCCTGCAGCACTCCCGGGACATCCCCGAGGAAGGATGGGTTTCATCCCGCAACTCCCTGACAACCCACCCCCTGGCAGCCCTGGCAGCGGCACATCGCCCCTCAGCGGATAGCCCACTCCTCAGGCGTCGGGAGTGGTATTTACGGAGTTTCTAGCTCCGGAAGTCAAGCTGCGTTGGTCTAAAGATCCCTGTCGGGGACGTGGTGGCCTGAGATCGTCATACAAATCGTCCGAGGGTAATAGCGTGATGATCCGCAGTCCTTGCACGGCCAGGAGCTACTAGAATAGCAAGGAGCCCATGGGCAATGGGCGTTCAGCTGCTCAGACACAATCAAACCATCCCAACCAAGCGAACTGAGACACACTTTAGAAAACGGGAAACGGAACCCGACGACAATGGCGGCTCAGCAGACAGCCTCACTCCAGAACCCGGTCCTTATCATCGGTGCCGGTATCAGCGGCCTCCTCCTCGCGCAACGTCTCCGTCGGGAGGGGATCCGTTGCCGAGTCTTTGAGCGGGATGGCGATCTAACGACCCGGGGCGTGGGCTGGGGTCTTACGTTGCACTGGTCTCTCCCCGCGCTCCGTTCCCTGTTGCCAGAGGATCTAGCCAAGCGTCTCCCTGAGGCTTACGTCGACCGCGATGCGGTAGCGAGAGGGGCCTCGTCTACGTTTCCTTTCTTTGACCTGAGTACCGGCGAGCTGAAAGCTGCGACCCCCAAGACCACTGAGTCGCAACGCATCAGGGTTACTCGCGAGGCGTTGAGACGTCTCTTAACGACGGACATTGACATTGAGGTATGTTCTCGACGCGTGCAAAATTATCCGTCGTGATGCGGTCGCACAGCGCTTCTACTCACATATTTCCTCCAGTGGGAGAAGTCCCTCTGTGGAGTGTCGTTCAACTCGGAATCCGTGACAGCATCGTTTGAGGACGGCTCTACCACCGTCGGCCGTCTTCTTGTCGCATGTGATGGCGCCCAGTCTCAGGTCCGACGAGCTCTTTTCCCCGACCAGTGGGAGACATTTCAAATTCCTGTCCGGGTGTTGGGGTTGAAGCTGCACTTGACGCCCGACCAGATGAAGCCGATACAGGACCTCGATCCCTTCTTCCTACAGGGAACGGCATCAAAAAACGACTCTTTTGTCTATGTCAGTTGTATGTGTTGAAGCCTAAGCCTCGGGTTTACTCCTCGTAACGAGATTTTAGTGCTCGATGCTCCGGGGAATCATGCTGGTGACTCCGGTACCTATACTTGCCAGATGTGTGTCTCTTGGCCATATCGTGCTGGGTTTTTCGATCAGTCAACTCCGACGGAGATTCCCGCCACCGATGCGGGAAAGCTTGAGTTGATACAAAGCTTTGCAAAGACTTGGGCTGAGCCCTTCCGCAGTCTGGTACTCAACATTCCCAACGACACAGAGATCAAGCATCTTTTGCCGCAAGATTTCCCCCCGGTGGAGGGAATGCATTCGAACACGCGCGCTGTATTGATGGGTGATGCCTTCCATGCCATGGCCATGTGTAAGACCGACAATCCGATGTGCTCCGGGGTAGGACAAGAGATTCTAACTGCTACTATAGACCGGGGAGAGGGCGCGAACCACGCCATTGTCGATGTTCTCGATTTCGTGGAGCGAGTCATGCCCAGCCTGGTCGGCAGCGAGGACCCCGAGGGCTTGGCGGTTGCGTTGAAGGCGTACGAGGATGCGGTTATCAGCAGAGCCCGTTCTGGCGTGCTCGCATCGCGACAAGCATGCCTTGATGCGCATGAGTGGCATCGTATCAAGCCTACCAGCCCCCTACTGTCGAAACGTGACCCCCATGTGAAGTTTGTCAAGGACCCCTAACTCCCCCATGTTTTGAGAATTACTTTGGTTGAGAGGGTCTAGGGGCAGCTTTCATTGAACCTGTTGAATCTTGAGAAGATCTTGGGGGTACTCGCTATCAGTCTCGATCTCTCTTTTGGCGCGTGAGCAATCTGTCGGGTC
Organism: Fusarium robinianum; assembly: GCA_013623725.1. Taxonomy (NCBI): domain Eukaryota; kingdom Fungi; phylum Ascomycota; class Sordariomycetes; order Hypocreales; family Nectriaceae; genus Fusarium; species Fusarium robinianum. The sequence continues at coordinate 1,951 of JABFFI010000416.1, read as the reverse complement.
GAAGCGAAGCTTTTGCCATGGGATCTGCTGCTACGGCCGGGTACGGGTAAGAACAGGGGTTAAGGGGGGGGAACAGTGAGAAGAAGGGCTTTTGCAAACATCCCGGCTCGGCACAAACAGGTCTTGCCAATCAAACTACCTCGTCATTAGATCGTTGTAATTGCGGGTTCTAGAATCCATGCTACACATCACGATTCCCGCATACCTAAGTGACATTACGGAGTACATGGACTGTTATTCTCCTTTTGAAGGCCCTGGTTGTTAACGTGTAGCACCGTGGCGCTCGAGGAGAGACAGCGCTTGAAGTGGTACGGTTCGCAGTTTTCAGCAAGGTTAACCTGGTATTAACAAGATGTTTTTATTCGCCACATGAGCCAGGAATCCATTGCCGCGTATTGCGCGGTGCAGGCATGGTAATATTATTGTAATTGGTTGTGGGCAAAACCCTTGGGCCTCCCTGGGACTGCATCGAGTTCAGGGTAGGGGTTCCAACAACAGTAACAAAGCCGGAAGCGACAACGACAAAAAGCAAACAACAAAGCAAATATACAGATGCGAACGGAGCAATTGCCGGCGGGGCGCAGATAGAAGCTCGGAATTGATCCTTGAAGGTAGACCGCTAGTTCTGTACTCCGTAGTTGTGAACTAGGTAGACACATGCCAACACCAGCAGCTTTCAGGATCTTCTGAGACACTCAGCCGGTGGTAGGAAGAGTATCAAATCCACAAACCCCAGTGTGACGTTTCCCAAATAGCCACCTACCCCTGACTGAAGGTCTAGCATACATAACAGCGTTGGCTGCAAAGATCCACAGAAGGAGAACTGTGCCTCACTTAATACACTGTTTATACATAATAATGCACGCACGTGGGTGAGCGAGCCAGTGCCGGTCGGACACTTGGCGGCTTAATGCACGGTTACGAAACTCCAGATCCAGGTGGTGATCCCTGTTGTATGTTGTGCAGCAGCCACTTCAGACGCTATTCTTAGATGACGGCGTTGATTTTGTACATTATTGACACACCGATGAGCATAACTAGGTACGGAGCAACCGTAGGGTAAATCACATTGAGGCGTACAACACAAAGCGTCACGGACAGTCTTTGCACTCCATACTCATGATAACTGCTATCTTCGGTCTCAGGCAACCTCAAGCTGTCTCATCAATCTCCGTATTCAAACTATTCAAACTATTAATCGCATGCAAATTAAACCATGCCCTACAAGTCGCCAATTAGTTCCTCCTGCTGGTCCTCATCCACGTAGGGCCTGAGTCTCTCCTTCAAATCCTCAACATCAACCTCCCCGTTCCAGTTCGACTTGGGCTTTCCCTTCCTGCAAGGAGGCATTGGGACATCCTTGACCACCTGGATCACTCCGTTCTTCGCAATCCCATCCTGAAACTCCACACCGACAGCGCCGTTGACGACGATAGTGGTCCAACCCTTCCAGGTATGGATGTCCACTCCCACGCTCTTCTTTTCCAGTAGGGTGGGCAGCTCCATGTGGAAGTTTCCGTCTTTGCGTGTCTGCTGGTCTTTGTGTTCGTCTCCGTAATAGATCTCGTCGCTGTACACGGTTGTGTTGGGCACGATCTGGTACTTGAGCAACGCCTTGAGATACTTCTTTCCCTTCTCCGTATTGAAAAGAAATGCGTTCGTCTTGTGGCCCAGACGAGCCCATGCCGAGTTTGAAGGGGCAAATACCGTGCTTCCGATCATTTTGACATTATGCACAAAGTCGACAAAGTCGGTCTTGTCATAAGCCAAAAGCAGGGTTGAGAACTCCGAAGGGAACAGGCTGAGTTCTCTCCCGACCATTTGGGGCGGGATGAGGATCTTGTCAACCGCATGAATGAGGCCGTTCTTAGCTTCCTTGAATTGTCTGTTAGTAGGAGTAACCAGATGATCTTTGGGAAGTGGGAGTCGTGGGTCGGGAGGAGGTGGAAGG
>JABFFI010000415.1:0-12258 GCA_013623725.1 Fusarium robinianum | reverse complement strand
ATTAAAATAGATGCCTTTACATAATTATCATGTAAATAATAAAGAACATTATAAGTATAATTAGGACTCTAAGTCTACCCTATTAGGGTTACTCTGTAACTTAATTAAGAAGGACCTAGAGCTTAGGCGGGATTCCATATTACTATAGAAGATCAAATTGGCACCTTTTAAGGTAGCCCTAGCTAAATGTCTTTATTATTAAAAATAAAGGTAATAGTAACCATAATAATAAAGGTATCTTTAGACTAAAGGGGGGGGGACTAGAGTAATGGCGGCTATTAAAGTCAGCTATAATAATAAAGAGAATAGTCCCCAACGCGCTATCCATGCCACTATAGCCTCTACTAAGCCCCTAGAAGTCTCTAGGAGCGCAAATAATAATTAAAAGCATAGGGGGCATTATAAAAAAAAAATCTACTAAAGTAAAGATAAGTAATCTAATAATAATTATAATAGCTTATTATTAGATAATTCCTCTTATATAGCTATAATTATAAAAACCTAATTATTAATAGTGATTATAATAATAATACCTAATTATAAAAAACATAAAAAGCTATAATGGAATCCCCTACCTATAGGACTAAGACCAATAATATAATCTAAGGTATTATGATTTAAAGTATCTTTCTATATAACTAAGGTTAAGGTTAATAAAATATTAGCTTAAAGATTATTATTATTATCTTTATTAAGGGGAATTAGGCTAATCTAAATATTATTATAGTGATATAATATTAAGATAATATAAATAAGTAATAATTATTTAATATCCCCCTATATATATATAATAAAAAAAGGATTTAATTTATATCTTTATATTAGGAAAGATAATATTTAATTTCCCCCTTTACCTAATATATAATAAAGTATATTTTAATAGCTATAGTAGGCCTAATAGTGAATATAATAATAAGGTAAGTATAATTTTAATAAAGTTTCTATTAATATATTTTCATCGCTATTTTTAACCTTAGAATATAAAGGTATAATAATTTAATATAAGTAATTATAACTTTTTTATAAAAATAAGATTTAAACTAAAATAAGATAAGTGAGATTTAATACTTATAAATTTATATATAATAGCGGCGGCCCTACCTATGGATAAAGTAATATAAGAGCATAACCATATAGTAGAATATATGCCAATTAAAAGCCGGCTTATTACTTACCTTTAGGAGCCCATTTAGAGTAATAATAGAAGGTAATATACTTAGGAAATTAACTATAGAATAAGATTAGCATATATTATTATAAACATAATAGATAAGCCTAAACTTTTATTAGCTAAGCTTAATAAATTAGAAGAACTAATGAACCTAGGTATAGCTAAGAATAGCGACAATAATAGCCTTAGGAGTTATATGGATATTAACTTTATAAATAAACTATATATAAGGGTAGATAATAAGAAAATACAACTATTAAATATAAATATAAATAAATTTAAAATTAAGTACTTAAATGGAAATTTTAAAATAAAACATTAATATTAATATTATTATTCCTTTATTATCTTATTAATAGCTTTCTTATCTACTTTAACCAAGCACTTTATTTCATAAATAAATAAGTCTAATTTCAATGCCACCTAAGCCTTAGAAATATTTTAATAGAGATATATAATAGATTATAAGAGAAGGGCTTCTAGGTCTAAAGTAGCTAACCCCAATAATAAATACTTCCTAATATTTCACCTAAATATAATTAGTATTATTAGCCAACCTTTATAGCCAATTACCAATCAAAGTGGCTTCTTTAATAATATTATATTTATACTAAGATATTAATATTTATTCTATATTAATAAACATATCACAACCAATCTACCTTTCAATATCTAAAATAAGACATTCCAAATTACTATTATAGCATCTCAAGAATTTTAATTTATTATAATATATCTAATATAAAGCCTTATAAATAACTTTATTAGATCTTAAAGTTAACATTGCTAAAAATAAAAAGCTTCCTATTAAAGTAATGCTATTAAATAATACCATATACAAGCACTTATAAAATATATTATTAAGATTTTTATAAATAAAAAACTTTTAAAAGAGAATATTAAGCTATTATAAAGCTTAAATAATCAACAATTATCTAGCTTATTTTATAATAAATAAACAACCTTCTAGACGCTATTTATAAAGAAATGGCAAGATTTTACCTAAAAGTATACATATAATAGGTTTTAGCTTAAAAATAAGCCTACTTTTTATATATATAACTATAATGCCAATATTAAAATTAAAATTAATAAGTAAATTAAAAAGCTTTTAATAAAAATAAATCTATAGCTAAGAGATAAAAAAAAAGATTCTAACTCCGACTCTAACTCTAATTCTAAATCTAACTCTAACTCTAACTTTAACTCTAACTCTAACTCTAACTCTAATAATAATAATAAAGATAATATTATTAGGCTAATAGACCGCTAGAGATTTAATAGTAATAGTATATAGCGAGAATCCACTAGTAACCAAGTAAATATTAATAATAATAAAATAAATAATAATTACTAACAATACCTATATAATAGTGGACTTAAGTATCTCCATATTAAGTTAAAAAAGAAATATAATATTAATAATATTAATCAGATCTTATATATATTAGCTATAAATATATATTATAAAAAGTATATTAATTATAAGGCTTCCTAAGGAGATACTAAGGATTAAATAAATTAGGGCTTTAGGACTTTATATTTACTAATAAACCGGTATAAATTAGCCTAAAATTATAAAAATTCTCGAAATTTTATATTCTATCCCCTTATATTTTATTCTAAGTATAATAACTTCTTTTTTCCTAACCCGCCATGGTTCTTAGGCAATATCTATATCATTATATGGGATAATATAAGCTATTAGAATAATAATGCTAAAAATATTCTCTCCTTTAACTATTTTTATATATACTCTAATATTAAATAAATAATCTATAATTAACCTAAAGATCTACTCCCTATTAAAGGTATTATAACTAATACTCTTATATTATTACTAAATAAAGTAAGCTAAAGAGTGCCAATCTATACCTATTAATAATAGCTATTATAAGTATTATATAGTAAGTAGATGCCCAAGTAGTTAGAGTTATTTACACCTTTTACACGTAAATAACATTATATTAAGACAGCTATATCATAAGACCAGCTAATATTTTATATAAAACAGGTGATAACTATTAGAATAAATAGGCTAAATAACTTTAAATATCACTTCTATAATATACTCCAGCCTATTTTCTAGCTAATTTACTTTTTCCTTTAAAAAAAATAGGCATATATACTAATATTATAAAATTTTCAGCTAGCTATCTTTCCTAATATACTCTATTTCTTTACTAAACTTTTTAAATTAATATTAATAAAGATATATTATCACTTTTAAGCATAAGGTGACGCCAGGCTAGACCTAGCCCTCTATAAGGTAATTATAATACTAAATCGCTTAGGGAACTATTATTTTATAGGAGACTCTAAGATATTAATAAGTATAATACTTAAGCCATTAGGCATTATAAATAGCTTAAAACTTAACGCTTAGCCATATATTTTCTCTAACCTTCTTAACTTCCAAAAGGAATATAGGAGAATAAATATTATTAATTAGCCTTAAATAAATAATTAAGAGTGAAAGCTAATATTATTATACCTAATATCACTGGAGTTTTATTATAATCAAGTGATAATAATAAATTGCTATAGTTAGATATAATTTAATTAGCTTAAAGCTAAGGCTATTAATTATATTAATAATGCCAGCCATTTACTAAGAAAGATATTCTAAGACCTCTAAATATTAAAGATAATATTATTTATAGCTTACTAACTCCATATCTAACTCTATTAAGGATTACATAATAGCCAGGAACTAATAGAATACCTTCACTAATTATAAAGATTTATTATAATACTAGAAGTATAGAAAATAAATAAAAAACTATTTAGCATCTAATAAGTTTATTTTTCCCTTATTTTATTATTACCTTATCACTTAGCCTATTTCTTAATAATAACTCTATATAGATAATTTAAGAAACTCTTTTAAAATAAATATACTATCGGCCCTTATATACCCTTAATATTATAAAGGTTAAATAAGGCATAATATAACTTCGCGATAGAGATCTATAATATATACCTTAAGGGTAATAAATTAGCTAAATAGGCTATATTATCTAAGAATATAATATAGCTATCTATACTTCGCGAAGCTATTTATAATATAAATAAGGTTAATATTTTACCATAAGAATAGATTAAAGCCATTATAAAGGAGATAATAGAGGCTAATATAGACTATATATTGGGGTATCACCATAAGTGACTTATATCACGATAAATCATCCAATTAAAAGGCATATATTATTATATATAGCTAATAAAGCTAATTATTATAGGTCCATTAGGAAATCTTAAGTAAATAATAATAAAGGTAAAGTAATAAATAATAATAAAAGAGCCTCTATTAAAAAGGGTAAAAAAATAGCAAATCAACTTTAAATATAATATCCCTTTTATAAAAATACCTAAAGCTATCTAAAAGGGGTTTAATAAGCTATAAAAGAACCACAAGAAAAGAGATCAAGGAATAATCTAATATCTCAAGTTAATATATAGCTATTTAGTGGAATATTTAAAGTAGCCGCTTTATAATCTAATACTTATATTAGCACTTATATTCGCGGTATATATAGTAATATCATATATTAGAGAAGGCAAGAGCGAGTTCTGCCTAACTATAAAGAAAAGGGATATAAATATATTAGCTATTATAATGATTACTTAAATACTCTAATTCTTATAATCTAAGGCCTTTCCTTTAGAGGAAAATAACTAAGGTATACTTCTAATAAATAAAATAATATAAAAGATTAATAAGTTAAACTCTAATATTTCTAGCCCATATAAATTAAATATACCTAATTAATATATATATATATAGTTATAATTTTTAAAGTATAGAGGATTTAATAATAGAAGTCTATAAAAGCTAGGATAGATTAATATACTTAAAGGTAATTATCTCATGCCATAGATAAATAAGTCGAGGCTTAAGGCGGAAAATAAGCTTTATATAAATTATAAGAGATTACTTTTTACTATAAAAGATATAAATAAGTTTATTTTATTAATATTTAGGAGTGATAATAAAGTTTAGGTTAATTAATATTTATTAATTATTTAAAATAAATAATAAGATAAATTAATAAAGAAATAACTATAATAATAATATTAAGGGCAGATAATTTAAAGCCTTTATATATAAATTTCAATTAAATATATTTCTTTTTTATAATTAATATACTAATAAAGATTATAAGGACTATTAGGCTTTTAGGAATACTTTTAATTAGCTATACTTAGTATAATAATAAATTATTAAGGGCAGGTTAGTTATCTTTACTTAAGGTAATTATAAATAAAATATTATATTATATATCTTTTAAGCCCTCTAATCTTAGAACCCTTTAGCTTAATAAAGCTAGGGATATTAGGCTAATTAAATAACAAAGCTAAATATTAATAGACTTAATATCATATAATAATAGCCAAGCTTAAGGATAAATAATAATAGTAAGGTAATTAATATAATCTCAAGGGTTATATAATATAAAACTATAATCTATAATAATTAAAGGGAAAATAAGATTTTTAATAATTCTTAATAAAATCTTTTTCTTTTTATGATAAATAATAGCCACCTTAATACTTAATAAATTATAATAGAATTATACTTATAGCTAATATGAATATATAGTATATTTAATTATAATAACTATAAAGCTCTATATAATTACACTTAAGTAATCTATATAACTAGATCTACTAATAGAGTATAATAAGATTCTATATAATATAATATAACTATTAAATATAGATTACATAGCCTATAAGAGATAGCTTTAGGAAATAAGCTTTCTCTATATAAATAAGAAAGAGGATAATAAAATATAAGAAAAGATTAAGAGGAACTAAATTAAATATCTATTAGTAACGAGTTTTATACTAAATATAGTATTAATATTAAACTATAAGGTTATATAATTTAAGAGTAATAGCAAGGATAAGGATAAGAATAAGGACGCGGGGAGGCAAAGGCATAAATTTAATTAGAATCATTAGAGGCATATAACTATCTAATTAGCCTTTTAAAATAAGCTAGATAAAATAAAGGCCATAATAAAATAATAGCCATGGGCGGCTTAGGCCATATTAAATAATATAGATAGGGGGGAGGGAGAAAATGAAAATTAAAATATATTTAAGAGCCTTACTATTATCTATAACCTTAACTAATAATAATAATATTAGTCTATCTAAATAAGCTTAATAGGATTTATCGCTCACTTATAAAATAAAGGTATATTAAAGAAAATAGGTTTATAATTAATAGAGAGCCAGATTAATAATATTCTAAATATTAAATAAGAGATCTAGTATATAGATCTTAGGGTAATTATATAAAGGCAGAAAAAAAGAGGGTTTAAATATATCTAAGCACCTATTTAATAATTACTTTTAAAGGCATTAAGGAAGCCTAAGTTAATATTATAAAATAACCCACTTATATAATAAATTACGATATTAATATAATTAATAATATTAAAGATTAATAATAATAATAAAAACTTTATTAGCTAAGGGTAATTTTATATAAACCTAATATTAATAAATATTAACCTTAGGGGATAAATATAAGCAATTATATATTATAATAAGGTACTTATACTTAAATATACCTTCTTAACCTAAGGGGAAGATCTAATATAAATAATAAAAATATAAAATAAGCTAAATATAATAAGCATTAAATAAATTAATAATAAAGGAGGTTCTAAGATAATTAGGCCATCTGATAATAGCAGGCCAATATATTCAACGGCTATATAGCATTCTATAATAGCACATATAGCCAAATACACAAATAGGCATCTTAAGGGAAAGCAAAAGACTGCGATATATAGATTACAATTATTAGCTAATATAATAGGCTAAGTATAAGGGGACAAATAGTCTAATACTTATACTTACTATCTAATCGAGATAAAGGTAAAATAATTTATATAATAAGTCTAAGTATTAGGGTTTTTAGCTATTAGATTTAATACTTCTATATAACTAAATATAACATCCAGCATAATTATTCTAAACCATTAATCTCCTAAAATACCCTTTTCCTTTATCCCCTTCCTAAGTTATTAAAACCCCTAAAAAGAATACAACTTTATTATATTAATGCCCTATAGACCAGCTAACTCAATTTTAAATAATCGCGGGCCATCCTATAAGCAAAATTAACTAACCTAACCCCTACCCTAAAGTTAGGATATTACTTAGGCTCTTAAGCCACCACTACCTAGGCCTTAAGCATAAAAATAAAGAAAGGAATAAAGGGAAAAGAGAGGGGAAAATAAAAAATAAAAATAAAAATAAAAATAAAAAGAGATAATAATAGCAAGGGCTATAATAAATAAGGAAAGGGCTAATAACTGGCTACTTTATTATAAGAGCCACTAGTCCCTAATATATCAATTCTATAGCTATATAATAACCAACCTCGGCAGCTATCTCTAAAGAATAATAATCATAGGTTCTATAAGCTATTATATAATAATTCAAAGCCCTAAGAGAAATTAATAATATACCTCTTTGCCTATCTTTATTAGGTTAAGCTATTATATTCTTAAAGTACTTAAAATACATATTAATTTCTCTCTTTTAATTAGTAGTAATAGCACTCTAAGAAAGCTATATAATTATATCATTATTAATAATATTACTAATCTTATTATCTTTATAATTATTTAAGTATCCTTAAGTAATTCTATTTAAAAGATTATTAAGACTTTTATTTATAATATCCTTAAATTAGGTTAATAATAAATAATTCTTAGAATTATTATAATACTATGACTTATAATTTACTTAGGTAAGGCCTATATTGATATAGTTATCTTATTAAATGTCGGCATTAATGGTAATATTCTAGATCTATTAAATGCTATTATAATCAAGCTTAACAATAGAGCTAATATTAGAACCAAAGTAAAACTTAGAAGTTATTTTATTCTCTTTCTTAGTTTCATAATTAACCTAATATCTATTTTTAATTAGAAAAGTAATAATCAAGGTAATTATAATGGTAATTAGACTAGTAGCGGTGGCTACTAGCCATTATATTATACTAACCTATTTATAATTAACAAGGATCTTAAGTATTATATTCTTTAAATAAATATTATTTAATAGGTTAACTAAGTTTCCACTTTAAGGCATATATTAGAATAAAAATATCCTTATAGGGGATATAATATAGCTTATAGAAGATTATAGATATCTCATAGCTTCTTATCCTTAATATTTAAGTCGCCTAAGAGAAATATTTCAAGTTTATTTTCCTTAATTACCTATATAACCCCGGCGGCCTATAGGCTAGGAAAATATTTTATAATAAACTTTCTAAATATATTATAATATATAACCACAATAAATATACCTAGGCCATTACCTAAGCCAAAATTAACAACATTATAAGTCTTAATTACCAATTAAAAGTCTATAATCTACCCAGCCTAAAAACTAAAGGTTCCAATATAAAACTTTATAATAAAAGTAATTATAATTATAATATTATTATTAATAAAAATTTAATTATAATTAGTATTCTATTAATAAGGCAAGCCTTAAGGGAAACTTACAAATATTATAGGTAAAATAACTCTATAGCTATTAATCTTCCTTAGGCTAATCATATATATATTATTAAGGGTAATAAAATTAAACTCAATATTAATCTTAAAAGCACTAGCCTTAACTATTAATATTAGGCTTTATAAAACTAGTATTCCTTAGATAATATTTATAGGGAAAGTAGCTTATTATTATTAGAGATTATCTAAATTCTTATTAATAATACTTATATCCATCGGAGCTAATAATATTAAGATAAGCAATCTATAATAATCTAGTTATTAGGCTAACTCTAAGAGCAGGGATTTAAGGCATAATTCCGGCCCCTAAGATAAGACTTATTAATATTATTGGGTACTTAAAATAAGGTAATGAACACTTATAGGTATAATAATCCATATTAATAATAACTATCATATTACCACCCCTAGGGATAAACTTAATTACCTAGGTATTAATATAAACTTAAGGTATTCTCTTATTAACATTAATAGCCAATAGGGATATAAATATAATATAATCCCTAAAGTTATTATGATTATTCTATAAAATAATAATATAAGTGATAAATATAGCGATAAACTAATTAAAGAAGGTATAATTTAAAATAGATTATAATTAAAAGAAATACTTATTTTAATATTAAATAATAAATAAAATAAAATATCTATAATTTAAATAAAGAAAGATTAGAATATAAATCCCTTTAGTGATTATTAGAAAGGCTTATTTGCTATAATAAACATTAGTCTATTATCCTCCTAAATTAAGAAGAAGTTAATAGAATACTAACTAATAATAAATTTATTTTATTAAATCTCTCTCTTAAAGTAATATTTTATTTATAGGGCTATAATATAATCCCATCCTATTGCCTTTATAAACTTAAAGTATTAAGAGAAAGGCCTAAAACCTAGATTTAACCTTTAAAAGTAATATTCCCTATTACTTTATAGGCAAGTAGGCCAATAAGCTAATATATATAAATAAAATAATATTTAATTAATATTTCCTTAAGGTATTTCTTAAAATTATAATATATATAATTTTTCCTAGCTCCCCCTTATAATAATAAAGGTTAAAAGATAGTCCTTAATAAAAGCATTCTAATTATATATATCCTCCCTATTTAGTATGATTTAATATTTATAATAAAATTAAAAGTTAAACTCTTTAAAAGTTAATTATACTTAGAGTTATATATTATAAGTAATATTATTTTTTACCTTTAAAAGGTAATTAGTCTTAATATATTATATTCTAGCTCTAATAATACTATATATCTATTTTTAATAGTGATATAATATTATATAATAATAATGATAAAGAACTTATATTCTATATTATAAAGCGGCTTAGCTAAGTTTATCATCGCATTATAATAGATACTCTAATATCTTTTTTAATAACTACCTTATAGTGGGCTAAAGAACCCTAAATAAACACATATAGCGGGCTAAATAATAAACATAAAAAATAATAATTATACTAAATTATTATATAAGAAAGTCTAAATTAAATAATTAAAGGGACTTTATTATAGAGAAATTGTAAATATTTAAGCCCTAATATTAATTAACCCTATTAAGAAAAGATCTTCTTATATAGCTAGTTAGATAAGTAGGCATAATATCTCGCTTAATATAATATATTACCCTTTAAAGAATTATAAATATAATAATAAATAAACTCTATTTTAAACTTATAATAGAAGTTTCTATTAGCTTAGGTATCCGCTAAAGATATTTATAGTGATGCTATTAATATTAATAGAGAACTAATTTTAAGAGTGGATATTAATATATAATATAATAATTATTTAAGCTCTAATAATAAGAATAAGTATTTATTAATAAATTAAGTGGGTAATGCTAGGGAAAATTATAATAAAGAATAGAGTAATAGCTATAATAAAGGGGTAAATAAGGATAAGATAATATAATATAATATACTAATAATATAAAAGGAGGCTTATATATATATATAATATAAAATAATTATATAAAAAAAAAAAAAATAATAAAATAAAAAGGTAATAAATTATAAGGAATCCTAAGGATAATAATAATAGAGTTATATTTTATAGCTAAGTAGTAGCTATAATTAAAGCTCTAGGCTTAATATATCCAATTTATAAGGTAAAGAAGAAATATAATATTAAAAGGGCGGGCAATAAGAGGAAAGCTAAAGCTAATATAAATAAAGGCATAAAAGCCTAGGAAGCTAATATTAAGGCATAAAGTAAAGGTAATATTATTAAAGGTAGTGGCTATAGTGAGAGGGCTAATAGATAAAAGGAAAGGTATTTTATTAAATAATTAGAGTAATAATTAATATAAATTATTATATAATAAATAAAAAGAAATTACCTAATAAGGGAGTTTATTCTTAGCTAAATAAATAAAATTAATTAATAATAAAGGTATATACAAAGTATTATTAATTAACTAGCTTATATTAACTTAAGTAGGTCCAGGAGAAATAATAATAAAGAATATAAAAGGAGAAAAAAATTTTTTATAAACAATATATAAATAAAGAGGCATATATATAAGAAATATATAATAAAAAAATATATAATTAAGGGATATATATATAATATATAATAGATTCCTAAGGAATAAATTGGCCATACTAGGGTTTATATTAATAAAGAGAATAATATAAGGATTTAAATAAAGGTATTATATTTAATAATATATTAAATAAAAAATACCTAATATAATTAAATTATATTAATAGCTAAGGTAGAGAATAAAGGAAAGTGCTAATAAATATAATTTATATATTATTAATATTTCCCTAAACCAATTTAATTTATATATTGGTCCTCCTTAGACCATTTAAGACCAAAGCTCAATCCTATTGATCCCCATAGTAATTAAATACCTTCCTTCCCTATTCTACCTTAGGTCATTGCCTAATCTTAATATAAGTTATAATAATATAAAGGAGAGGCATATAAAAATAAGATATAAGACTAAGATATATAAAAGAGAGAGGGCAAGGGATAAATAATAAGTAATTATTTATTTATAAAAGCCAGCTCCTATAATAAGTAGATTATCCTTATAATATTATATAATACTTAAATATATATATATATATAATATATATAAATAATATTTTATAATTATTATTAATATTAATTATATAAAAAATAATATAAGAGAAAATATAAAGAAAAAAAAAAGAAAAAGATTATAATAATCTAAGGTAAATAAGAGTAATACTTTTATAATAATAAAAAAAAAGGTCTTTAAGGCTAGCTAGATAATTATTAAACCAACCCAAGCAGGGCATTTCTGTTATCCAAGCCTCGGAGCTAGATTAGGCCGATTATATAATTAAGGGAGCCTCAAAGGGGACTAGCCTAAGTCGGAATGCCTTATAAGAGGGGAAATCATTAAACTAGATAAAAGCAATTTAAGTAACACATTAATTACCCAATTGCAGGTTTAATAATAATTCTAAGAGTTAAACTCAAGTCTATCTCTTAATTAGAGGGATTACTATAACTACTAAGCTAAAATACCTGGTCGGCAATCCGG